>JASCZW010007560.1:0-96503 GCA_034211315.2 Aedes japonicus | reverse complement strand
GCTGTTTTCTTATATTTTGGCGTTTTATGTTAATGCAGTTGCATCTACCGTTCATTTAATCGCTCATGATGATGATGATGATGATGATGATGATGATGATGATGATGATGATGATGACGTAGTGATGATGATGATGATGAACACTAACATCTATTGTAGCAAGAACTATCCATAGCTGTGGAGCTAATCTGAAAAAGGATTTGATCAGGCATTCTATTGTTGTTTGTGAACATCAAGCATCTGTATGAAGGGTGAAAACCGTTTGGACGGGCCCGTAAGCAGAGACACTCACGTGAAACCCGCGAATATAGGGAAGAGAACCTCTTTCCCAAAAGCAAGTTCACACCCATTAGAATCGAGCCCTCGATTGACAGAATAAACCCAATAGATGGCGTCGAAGAGCCTGCCCTCGTTCCACAAAATGTTAACAATGGGGAGGAGGCAGTCCCATGCTCCCTATCCAAATCGTTTCACTTGGGTGCCCTGATGGTCCCTCCTTTCCCGGTCATTTCGGATATTTAGTATATTTTGTTAGAAAATTTGGCTGAAAGTAAAATTGGATAGCGTTATATACCGTTCTTTACTTATTGCTCTGTGTCGTCTCGGTGTTTTCTGCTTTTGAAGAGTTGACTTTAGGATAGTCGCCAAGTGGTATTACTCGCGATCATAGAATAGGGAAGAGATCAGGATAAAAAAAGAGAATGCATTAGTGATTGGTAACATGCTATCCGCATGTGAGATATTCATGGTGGTATTTTCACAACGGCCGTTCAGAATGGTTCGGATGCATATGAGAGGTCATTCCCGTTGAGTTTCGACTCGTTTACTCAATTCCATCATGTTCGGTTATAGAAGACAAGAAACGTTTCACAACTTGCTTCATATGGAATATCAGGGCAATGATTTCCCATCGCATCTTCAAGTGATCATTATAAGCTGTCATCGACACTTTTGAACGTTGATGGGGCAGCCGATTCACACATAAAATCAATCCCAAAAGTCTTCAAAAGAATGACCCAACTTCTTATGAATGTAATGTAATGTAATTCCACAATTTCGTCAATATTCTTTTTTATAAAATCAATGGATGTTAAATTTGACTTCAAAAACGGATCCTTAATTTTGGCCCTAATTTCATTAATTGAAAATACTGTATAAGTCCGAACCAGCCATGATTTTCAAAACGGATTTTTTTTCATTTGCCAGGGTGTGGTATGTAGAATTGAAGTGTCGAGATATTATGCATGGTTTCTTGCTCGAATAACACTTTTCAAAATGCACTGCTCTGAGACATAATATACCTGGAGGTGTAAGTAGAAGAAAATAACGGTATTTGGCTTGCACAAAAAGAGTTAAAATATAAGTAAATCACAGTAGATAATCCTAACCAATATTACTTTTAGCAAAATTTTGAACAAGATAATCGAAAACATACAAACTAATCGTACGTATTCATTAAATACCATATAACGGGGAAAGGAAGGGACCATCAGGGCACCCAACTGAAATAATCTGGATTGGGAGTATGGGACTGCCTCCTTCTCATTGCAACATCTTTGATCCCATCTATTGGGTTAATTCTGTCATTCAAGGGCTCGATTCTAATGCTGTGAATGTCAACATTTTTGAAATAAGATTCTTCTTTATATATATGCGAGTTTCGCGTATGTGCTTCTGCATACGTGCCCACTGAAACGGTCTCCCAGCTATCATTCCCGGGGTTTTACGGAATTTGAAAATACAGAAACAAAGTGACAGCTCCGGGAATCCCATTAAATACTATGATACTTATTCAGAATGGAAAGTTTAGCTCTAAATTGCACGAAGTTGTGAAGTGAAAATAAAGTACAAGCGATAATATCCCCTCAAAAGCTTGTTTCCCAACATATATTTTTATCGTTCTTACAAAAAAAGATAAGATCGTTTGGAAACTCAACTTTTTAACCAGGATCCGGAGGGGTCAGTGTTTTTTGCCATTCAACTCAGCTCGATAAACTGAGCAAATGTCTGTGTGTATGTGTGTGGGTGCTACAAATAATGTCACATTGATTTTCAGCAGTTGTAAATTGATTTCAGATCTGCCAAGGAAAAGTTGTCACAACATTTCCATTGAACGTTTTAATTTTTTTCCATACGGACATTTACAAAAAAGTGAAGCATGGGCAAGGATTGGAGGTGTACAAAGCGAAAAAGGTGCCCAACTGTGATAAAATGCAGAAATTCACCGCAAAAGAATCGTCTAAGGAGCTTTACACCAAATTTTTGCATTCATTTTTCTTGTATCAAATGGACGACGAAACATTCGTACATCGAAGACTTTAAATAGCTTCAGGTGTGGCTTTTATACCGCAATGCAAAGGAACGCCGTTTTAAAGCATTTCCAGACAACGAGTCCAAGTTCCCGAAGAAGTATTTGATTTGGCATGCCATATGTAGTTGTGGTTTGAGCAATCTAAACGTTTTGTCTCTACCGTCACTATCAATAAGGATGTGTACGAGACAAATGTCTATAAAGGCGGTTGCTACCATTTATCAGAAGCCACGACTCTCCAGTTCTGTTTCGGTCTGATTTGGCTTCTTGTCACTGTGCGAAATCCGTCCTGGAATGTATAAGGTACGAGAGGTCAAATACGTCCCAAAAACAGCCCATCCACCAAACTGTCCAGAACTTCGCGCAATAGAGAAGTACTGGGCTCTAGTTAAGCGGAAACTCTTCGAAAATAAGATAAAAGCGTAAGGTACCGATGATTTCAAGAGAAGATGGAAAATCGTTGTGGCAGGCGTATCTGAGAATACCGTACGGAATCTGATGGCGGATGTATCGCAGAAAGTTCAAGAATTTTACAGAAGCACCTATGATTTATGATTTGTACTACCATCCATTGTAGCACGGAAACTAAGTTCGACAGCGTTGGGCTCTTTTCTCTGTTAGATTTGATCATGCTTTAATATCCACTGATTATCCTTATCAAGTCATTGTATGTAGGGTGAGCTATGGCAGATTATGCACGAATATGGATTTCCGAAACCACTGACGCGGTTGGTCAAAGAAACGGTGGATTGAGTTATGCGTGTCGTGCGAGTATCAAGGACAAGGCAATGTGATGGATTATCGTGTTTGTTGTTTAACATTGCTTTGGAGGGTGTGATTCGAAGAGCTGGGATAGACACGAGTGGCACGATCTTCAGGAAGTCTGTCCAACTATTTGGCTTCGCCGACGACGTTGATATCATAGCATGTAATTTTGGGGCGATGAAGAAAAACGTACATCAGACTCTAAGGTTGAAGCTGGTGGTATTGGGCTTGCGATTAATGCGTCGAAAACAAAATACATACAGGGAATAAGCTAACGAGAACACAATGTTAGGCTCCTAAGTACCACGAGTTCAGATCGACGGTGACGAAAACAAGGTAGTAGCTGAATTCGTGTATCTGGGCTCATTGGTGCCCGCCGATAACGACCCCAGCAGAAAAATACAAAGACGCATTACGCCTGGCAATCGTGCTAACGTTGGACTCCGAAGGACGCTATAATCGAACATACTTCGCCGAACTACAAAGTTGACCATCTACAAGACATTAATTAGACCGGTAGTTCTCTACGGCCTTGAAACAAACAGGCCTGTTGAAGTGGCGGACTGTAGTCCGTGCTTTAACCTACCCCGCAGTGGGATGTTAGCAAAAATGTCGTTGGTCTGAGTACCACCGTACACATGCCCTTTTCGCTCAATTTTCCTAAAAACATCTGCTATGTTTCCGAGCCTGCCGCACACTAGCGGAACTATCAAAACTTTCTCTTCATATCTTTCAATTCTAGCCAAAACATTGTTGTTCACTCTTGGTGCCTCATGGTGATGAGCGAACATCTCCTTCAACATGATAATTTATTTCAAATGCTGAATTTCTGAATATAGTTTGCGATGAAATCATGACTTTTGGCTAATATTACAACTTCTTCTAGTAGTGCGTTCTGCTAACTTAACAATCGATAGTGTTAATGTCACTGTAATAATCAAATCATATTCAATGATGAAAATCATTTGAATATCCTGTTTCCGTTATCACGCCTAGGTTGTTTAAGCTAGAGCAATAAATTGTGAGACTTACCTTACCTTACCAATCAGACTAAGACCGGCGTGGCCTCTGCTGTACACAGAAGTTGTCCTCATTCTATTCTGTCCATGGCTGTCACTCGTCAGCCCTCGCTGTCTGCGAGGGGTCCGCAGGTCGTCTTCTACTTGATCGATCCACCTCGCTCGTTGCGCGCCTCTTCTTGTTGTACCTATCAGCCCATCGTAGTCGACCGATTTTTGCGATATGTACGATGGGAGGTTCTCCCAGCAACTGGTGCAATTCGTGGTTCATTCGCCTCCTCCACGTTCCGTCTTCCATCTGCACTCCACCGTAGATGGTACGCAGCACCTTCCGTTCAAAGGCTCCCAGGGCGCGTTGGTCCTCCACTAGTAATGTCCATGTTTCGTGGCCGTAGAGAACTACCGGTCTAATTAATGTCTTGTAGATGGTCAACTTTGTGGCTCGGCGAACTTTGTTCGATTTTATCGTCCTTCGGAGTCCATTGCCAGCCATAATGCGCCTTTGTATTTCTCTGCTAGTGCCGTTATCGGCGGTCACCAATGAGCCTCGATACATGAATTCGTCTACTCTCTCGATTTTATCACATTCGATCTGAACTCGTATTACGAGGCTAACATGGTCTTCTCGTGAGCCTCTTCACTTCATGTATTTTGTTAAATAAATTTGAGACAAAATTGTTAAATCAGCCAAGCACTACTGAACATGATATTATTTATTTACATGGCATAACGTCACAATACTTTAACATAGCCTGATACACAATATCCCTCCATAATGCCCGATTCGTGGCTGCTCCTCTCCAATCTCTTGGGCACCTTGTAGCGCCTAGGTCTTGCTCCACCTGGTCTTACCATCTTGCTCGTTGCGCCCCACGTCGTCTTGTATCAACCGGATTCTCGTCGAACACCATTTTTGCAGGATAGTTGCCCGGCATTCTCGCGACATGTCCTGCCCAGCGTATCCTTCCAGTTTTTGCCACCTTATGAATACTGGGTTCACCGGCGAGTTGCACGAGCGCCTTGTGTATTATTCGTTGCAATTCCTTTTTAATTGTGTCGGCTCGCAAGGCCCACAACCAACCCCACTATCTCTCAGGAGGACCATCGTGATGCTGCTGTTTCACAGTCCCAAGCACCACCGGGACTTTCGGCTTTTGTATTTAGAGTCCAGACACTCAAATGGGTGAAGGTTTGGAATTTTTCCCTTAGTTTTAAAAAGCGGCAACCAAACATGACAGATTAAATCCAGCTTCTGGAACGATCTATCGGCAAATGACTATTTACAACACTGCTCTACACTATTCCATGCGTTTGGTCACCTTAAACCACAGCTGTCATCACCAAGAGAGAAAAAATCCTGTTCCGCGACGAAGAATACTGCTTCATTCCAAACCGGAAGCCGTGCGAACCTTTTCTCCAGTTCTCCTCCCCGACTTCAAACTTTCGAACTACCTACGCATTTTGCTTTATGATATAATTCTACCTCCGCAGTTCCCGTAAGGACTTCTGAATTAGAACTCTCACTAACATCGTCGCATATGAAGTGTATGCTATTCAGCGTGATGCTTTTCGAAGTGAAGTTTCTTTTCGTCAGCTCTTGTATCCTGTGCTTTCAGCTGTAACCTTCCCCGCCCGACAACGTCTAATGTCGTTTTCGTTTGCTTTGCCCAACGAGGCGGGTCACGTCCTTGGCAATACACACAGAGTCAGTCGCAATGAGCGGGGTGAGAGTGAAGATATTACGCAATCGAAAGTGACATTCGAACGTGTGATGCATGTCAACGACGATGTTCGGCAGAGATTGCTTTTTGATTACCATCTCTCTGGCTGTGATATGGTGTTTATATCCAATGGTGAGAAGGGAAGTCGTTGTTTCGGAGTGTTTGAAAGTGTCCCGAAACCATTTTCGGACTATTTTTGACTTAATGTGAATTTCGAAAGGGTCGTATAACTTTGAAGTTAAATTGGAAAAGGCTTCTAGTTTTCGGTCCAGAATATGGAAAAAATACAAACATGAATGAACTGATCTGATTACACACACCTTCCGCATGATCAAACATTGGTACTAATTACTGCTCTGTAGCAACTTGGCCGCACAAAATTATCACCGGAAGCTAGCGCAGCTACCGCCACTGGAGCGTAAAACTGTTAGTTTATCACACGGCTGTTGAGTTTACGGCCATAATAAAATTACGATTTTCCAGCAGAGAGTTAGGATGTGTGCAAAATTTTTATAACCAGTGCTTTTAATGGCACTAGGAAGACCCTGCTTCCGAGAATCCTTTATTTTATCAGGGTTATTCGGTGTGAAGAGGAAATTTCCCTCTTCCGAAAAGATAAGTTTGTTTTCAAAGGGTTACATTGTGTAAAATTTAATTTCCAAACGAATGCGATAATTAATTCAATTAGTGAAGTGCGTTCTCATGCGGCTGACTGCACAGGATTACATTTATGATCCCTTACGGGCAGACAGAGCGATAGAGCGAAATGACTCAATTATCCATTCGAGTTAACCGACGGTGAGCCTTTCGGGAGACGGGTTGATCTTGGTACTCTAATTCAATTTCGATTTGGCATTAATTTATTCACTGGTCGAGGAGTAATTAGGGCTCTGGTGGTGCATTGACTCAAACTAGTTTGGTTCAGTTCAGTTGAATTACTCATTAAAGAGATACTTGAAATGGATTGGAAGTGGCTCGACAAGCCACTTGAGTTCACCAGCTGACGGGTGGTCGCGTGTAGTCTTCAAGTACTGGAAATACCGCAGCGTCAATCATCAACTCGCGACAACTAGTATAAATTCTTAAATCGTGGCAACTATCAGCCACTTTCCTAGTAACCTTCTAGCTTTCAAGATGAAATTCGCTATCCTTGGTTTGCTTCTGCTCGGCGCAATTGTCCTGGTTCATTGCCAAGACCAATCGGAACCGGTTAGTACCGAAGACACTACTCCGGAGGTGGTGACTGAACCCACAACACCCAGTGACGAGGAGGACTCATCGCCAGCTGAACCAGAAGAATCGAGTACCCATGGCCAGGACTCTTCCAGTACGACGACGGTTAGACCTCCGAAACCACCGCACCACAAGCCACCCCACCATCCAAAGCCTCCGCATCATGGAGGACACCCCAGACCTCCACACCATCACCGACCGCGTCCACCAGTGAGGATTTCGGGCAGACCGCTGGGATTATTGCATTTTCCAGATCATGAAGCTGAGGAAGTATTCTACTTTTAAAGGGAATAGTTTTGCTGTTATTGGAAATCAAGATAAAACACAATAAAACGAGAATAAAGAACGCTTATTGGGACAATTGTAATTCGCGTGTGTTAAATATTTCTCCGTAACCTTGTGTTTCCCGAAATTGCGATAATCCAGCTGAGATGTTCGCTGAGCATCTAGAATGTTTGCTTAGAAGTTTCATGAATTTCTGGGATGTTTTCGGAAATTCTAATAAAATCCCCGATCTTTGGGGAAACTTTCTAAAATTCTTGGAAGATCCCAGGACCTTAGCATTTGGGAAGTTCTTTGAGCTTTTGAGAAGTTCCTTGAATTTTTGGGCAGTTCTCTAAATTTTTGTGATGTTCTTTAGACATCTGAGATGTTCGCTGAGCATCTGCAAAGTTTCCTGATCTTTGTAGACGTTTGCTGAACTCCTACAAGTTCCCTGAACTTCTGAGAAGTTCCCTATATTTCTGAAAAGTTTCATGAACTTCTAAGGAGTTTTCTGAACCTCCAGGAAGATTCGTGACTTTTAAAAGCTTCATAAATTCCGAAAAAAAATTTCTCAAACTTTTTGGAAAATTCCCTGAACTTTTTTTTTTCAAACTTTTTGGAAAATTCCCTGAAATTTGTGAAGTTCCCTGAGCTTTGTGAAATTCCATGAAACTCTGGCAAGTTCCCTTAATATTTTGGGTAGTTCTATGAACTTCTGAGATTGATAAGTTTTCTGAACTTCTGGATAGCTTCCTGAATTTTTGGATAGTTGCCTGAGCTTATGAGAAACACACTTAACTTTATGGAAGTTCCCTGAATTCATATAAAGCTGCCTAAATTTATGGAATGTTCCCTGTATTTATGGAAAATGGAATTTCTGAGTAGTACCCTTAGCATTTGGGAAAGTGTTTGAGCTTTTGAGAAGTTCCCTAAATTTTTTTAGCAGTTCTCTGAATTTCATGGACGTTCTCTGAACATCTGAGATATTCGCTGACTATCTGGAAAGTTTCCTGATCTTTGGGGGAGTTTCCTGATCTTTATGGACGTTTGCTGTAGTTCAGGGAAATTTTAAAGCAAGTCCTCCGAACTTATGGGAAGTTCCCTATACTTCTGAAAATTTTCATGAACTTTTAAGGAGTTCTCTGAACCTCTAGGACTTTTGAAAAGCTTCACGAATTTCTGGAGAATTATTTGTAAAGTTCCAGGACACTCTGCGAAGTTCTTCGAATATGTTGGGTAGTTCTATGAACTTCTGAGAAATAACCAAAAACATTGATAAGTTTTCTGAACTTCTGGGAAGCTCTTTGAAAAGAATCCTTAACTTTCCGGAAGTTCCCTGAATTCATGTGAAGCTCCCTGAACTTATAGATAATTCCCTGAATTTCTGGAAAATATTTGATTTCATTTGATCTAGTTTGATTTGATGGAGAATACTGTACAGTAAATGACCTCAGTTGGTTTGTTATGTCATCCTACATTTATGCCAGGATTTTCAAAAAAACCATCTTGATTTTTTTTTTGTAGCTATTCGATTTTGTAAAGACCGAATCAAAATCATAACCATGCGTTTCTCAGCAACTAGTGATCTGAAGTACACGTGACCTTTACCAAATGAAAGGAAATGGTAGAATCAAGTCGAGTAAGTAGTTCTGAAATCATCACTCATTTCCTGGAGAAACGGCTGGAATAAACTCCAAAAAACACCGATTCTACAAAGGACTATTTCTCGAGTACTTTTTCAAACAGACGTATCCAATTTTGTAAACAATGAGGGAAAGAAAGATTCAAACGATAAATTTCTCGAAAATTTCAGCAACCTCACGGAAAGTAGCATCACCATCATATTAGGGAAATGTTATTCCTTGTGTTGGTGGTCCTAAGGCGGTGGTCTAAGGTGGTCATGAACGCGATGATGCTTCTAGAACAGTAGTTTTGGTATGTTTACAGAAGGTACTTTGATGCTCGAATTGTTCTGAAATTCTTTTAGAACAGTTCTGGGTGGGTGCCAAAATCTTTCTTGAATGCATCAGTTCCAGGAGGCTTCCAAAATAATTAAGGACAGTTCCAGGAGGCTTCCAGAATAATTAAGGATTTTGTTTCGTCCTTCAATGTTTCCAGAATAGTGCTTAGATGCTTTCAGAATTGACCGGGGATGCTTCAAGAGTTGTTCTGAGATGATTCAATCATTCCTCCAAGGAGCTTCCAGAATTGTTGGGGCATGGTTGATTAAATCTTTCTTAAATTGGTCCACGAAGCTTAGTCCAGAGTATTTAGTACAGATCTGGCCTGGGATTTGTCTAAGGAGTGTATCGAAAAGTAGTTATAAACATTCGATGCGTTATTACGCATAAACTACTGTATATATTTATAGCGTGTAAGCGCCATTTGCTTTGTTTACATGTCAAAAATGATTATTCGGTTCATTCATTTCCGTTGATAAAGTTGTATTCAAAATGTCGCGAATTGAATTTGAGACTAAAAAGAAAATTCTGCACACTTGGTGCACCGAAAAGGTGTTACTTACAACCAGATTGCGAAAAGAGTAAATGTTCACCCGGCAAGTGTAAAACGCATCATCGAAAAGTTTGGTAAGGAGTGCTCTCTCAAGGATTTACTAAGAAGTGGCCGGAAACCCGGCTCCAGCAACCCTGATTTGGACCAAAAAGTTGTGGATTATATTCAACGGAACAAATCTGCCTCTACTCGCGATCTAGCCAAGAAGTTCAGGACCAGCATCGGAATGATTCAACGAATCAAGCGCAGGAATGACTTGAAGACGTACAAAAGCAGAAAGTGCCCAAACAAACCCGGAACAAAAGTCTCGTGCCAAAACCAGGGCTCGAAAGCTGTACAGCTGCATTTTGGACAATGTCGACCAAGTGCATTTTGATGGATGACGAAACATACGTTAAAGAAGATTCAAGAACGCTACCGGGGCCGCAGTTTTATACTAAATCTGTTGGGGAACGTGTGCCAACCGCAGATACGACTGTTGCGATGGAGAAATTCGGTCAGAAGGTGCTCATTTGGCAAGCTATTTGCACATGTGGCTTGCGTTCTTCAATTTTCTATACAAAAGGAACTATAAATGCTGAGATTTATCAAAAGGAATGTTTGAAGAACAGGTTGCTACCATTGTATAGAAAGCACCAGTCCCTCCTCTCTTCTGGCCAGATTTGGCATCGGCACATTACGCCAAATCCACTCTGACAGTGGCTGACGGAGAATAACATCAAGTTCGTGAAAAAAGACATCAACCCACCAAACTGTCCCCAGTTGCGACCGATCGAACGCTATTGGGCAATAGTCAAGCGTATATTTAAGAAGGATGGTACAGTGTCCCAAAACATGACCGATTTTAAGAAAAATTGGGCAGCGGCATCCAGGAAGTGCACAAAGGTCACTGTGCAGAATTTGATGGCAGGTGTCAAATCAAAGGTACGGGCATTCTACAGAAATGAACATGATGACTAGTTTTTCCGTTTGGATCTTTTGTAAACATGTTAAGCTATAATAAACTGAAATAGTATGTTAATTTTAACCATGTTTTCATGCCTATTTTATTATTTGGAAGTTTATAACTACTTTTCGATACACTCCTTAGGACGATTCTGGGAAGCTTCAGAGTTACTCTCGGTTACTTCCAGAACTGTACTGCGATGCTACCAGAGTTGTTCTGAGATGATTCAATAATTCCTCCAAGGTGCTTCCAGAACTGTTTCTGGCATGATTGATTAAATCTTTCTTGAATAGGTCCATGAAGCTCAGTCCCGTGTATTTAGTACAGATCTGGCTTGGGATTTGTCTAGGACTATTCTGGGAAGCTTCAGAGTTGTTCTGAAATGGTTCAATCATGCCTCCAAGGTGCTTCCAGAATTGTGCGGGAATCATTGATTAATTCTTCTAGGATGTTTCTTGAATAGGTCTATGAAGCTGAGTCCAGAGTAATTAGTCGATGCTTCCAAAGAAGTGTTGCAAAACTTCTCAAGTAGTTAGTGGATGCTTCTAGAATTAGTTTATTTTATTAGAATTGCTATAGCTCATTCGGTAAAAGCAAACACCGTGGTGGAGGTGGTTGGGTTCGATTTCCGGTCTTACCTATTGTATGAGAGCCCTTCCTTTCAGAAAGGGGAAAAGACTTGAGTCACCTTAGAAACATTTATTGCCTCCACAAACCTCCACATGCCAAATTTGGACCCGTTTGCTAGATTAGTTCTCGAGTTGTGCCGAAATTGGTGTTAGAAATGTCGCAAACGTCAAAAACTTCCGCCTACCACAATTTGGTTCCATTTACTTGATGGTTCTCGAATTATGCAGAAATTTGTGTTTCATTTGTATGAAACCCCCGTTTCGGAAACCGAAGGGCTCTCAAACTATCATAAGAACCCCAGCCCGAAAAACGCCTACATAATTTTTTTTCGCTGATCGGTTTAGTAGTCTCCGAGTCTCCTAAGGGCCAGACATAAATCTATTCTGTTTCACAACAGGTCATCAATCTTTGCTCGGTGCCCTTGTCAATTTTCTTCGAAGCATTAGCCACTTAGAAAGAAATTCTTGGCTTTTTAGATACCTAGAGTAGAGACTAAGCTTTTTGAGGTTTCCCTGACCATTGGCCAGTATTTCTCAATCGGTGGAGCTGCGGCCCATTTGGTGGATTACAATCCTTGCAAACGTAAATAAAGTTATTTTGCTCATACCATCTGATTGTATCTTTAGCGTAATTGGCCAGTATTTCTCAATCGATGGAGCTGCGGCCCATTTGGTGGATTACAATCCTTGCAAACGTAAATAAAGTTATTTTGCTCATACCATCTGATTGTATCTTTAGCGTAATGGCCAAATATGGCAAGAACACGTGGAACCACTGCCAATTTCCGTTAGCTTGGTCCCAAAACCACCCAATATCGTATTGTGACCTCGTGCGATTTGCATTTTTCTTCACAAATTGGCATCAAAACTTGAACTTTTGATTTATATTGAGGACTACTCAAATAACTGCCTCATCTTAAATGTTAATGCTCCTGGAGCATTTTTAAATGCTCAGACTATAACATACAAATTTGCCCGCAGAAAGTGTGTCTTCACCAGAAAAAGTTATGACCGGTGAAAAGCAGCATACCTATGCAAAAAAACAGCAAAGCATACAGTATACAGTATACAGTAATCCCTCCGACAGAGGACTTCAGCGAATTCTTTCACAGAACTTCAGAAAAATTCTTCAGAGAATATCAGGGAAATTCTTCAGAGAACTTCAGAGATGTTCTGCAGAGAACTTCAGGGAAGTTATCCACAGAGAACTTCAGGGAAATTTTTCAGAGAACTTCAGAGAAACTCTTCCGAGAACTTCGGAGGAATTCTGCAGGGAACTTCAGGGACGTTTTTCAGAAAATTTCATGGAAGTTCCTCAGAAAACTTCATGGAAGTTCTCCAGAGAAGGATGTTCCTCAGAGAAGTTTTTCAGAGAGTGTCATGGATGTTCTGCAGATAACTTCAGGGAATTCTTTCACAGAACTTCAAAAACAAAAATTAGAGATCTTTAGTGAGGTTTTTAGAAAACTTAAGGGAAATTCTGCCGAAAACATCATTAATGTTCTGCATAGAATTTCTGGAAGGTTTGGCAGAGGAAATCAGGGAAGGTCTGCAGAAAACTTCAGGAAATTCTGCAAAACCTTCGGGAAGTTCTGCAGAGAACTTTATGGAAGTTGTTCAGAGAACTTCATGTATGTTTTGCCGAGAACTTCAGAAAACTATTCACAGAAATTCTGCTGAGAACTTTCAGAGAATTTTTGCAAAGAATTTCATGGAAGTTCCACAGAAAACTTCCATGAAGTTCTTTGCAGCCTGAAATTTTCTGCGGAATTTTTTTGACGTTCTCTGTAGACCTTCTCAGAAGTTCTTTGCAAAAAAATCGCAAAGTTTTCTGCAGAACATCCCTGAAGTTTTCTGCAAAATTTCCCAGAAGTTCTCTAATTTTTTCTGAAGTTCTGTGAAAGAATTCTCTGAAGTTCTCTGAAGAACTTCCTAAAGTTATCTGCAGAACAACCATGAAGTTCTCTGAAAAACTTACGTGAAGTTCTCTGCAAGAACTTAACTGAAGTTCCTCAGAAGAACTTCTCTGAAGTTCTTTGAACAACTTCTCTGATTTTTTTAAAGAATTTCCAGAGCTTCTGTGAGGAACTTCCATGAAGTTCTCTGAGGAACTTCAATAAAATTCTCTGAAAAACGTCCCTGAAGTTCTCTGCAGAATTTCTCAGAAGTTTTCTGAAGAGTTTCTCTGAAGTCCTCTGAAAAACTTTCCAGAAGTTCTCTGAAAAATTTCCCTGAAATTCTGTGCAGATAACTTCCTTGAAGTTCTTTACAGAACATCTGAAGTTCTCTGTGGAATTTTCCTGACGTTTTCTGAAGAATATTCCTGAAGTTCTGTAAAAGAATCCCTTGAAGTTCCTTGCAGAACTTCCATGAACTTCTCATAAAATCTTCCCTTAAGTTCTCTGCAGAACATCCTTAAATATTCCTGTGAATTTTTGTTGAAGTTTCGCTGAAAAACTTTCATGAAGTTATCTGCAGAACATCCCTAAAGATATCTGCAGAATTTTCCAGCAGTTTTCTGAAGAGCTACCCTGAATTTTGCTGAAGAACTTCCATGATGGTGTCTGAAGAACTTCCCTTAAGTTCTCTGAAGAACTTTCTTGAAGTTCTCTGAAAAATTTACAGGTAGTTCTGTGTAAAACCTCCCTGGATTGCTTTGCAGAACTCATATGTTGTTATCTTAAGGACTTCCCCGGAATTTTGTTAAGAGCTTCTCTGAAGGACTAACCTAATGTTGTCAGAAGAACATACCAAAATTACCCATATTGGGGTTATCAGCACCTTATGTGCTCTAGCAATAATTCTAAACTATGAAGTCGACCGTCTGGAGGACCATGATTACTCGAATAAATTTCCTGAAAATAATGAATTTATACATGTTCTAGATATCAATGTGCAGATATTACAAAAAGTTCACATGAACACTAGCGCCACGTAGGGGACGAGTTCTGATCTAATAGGTACACCATTCAAAAAGCCCTGACCTTTCGAATATCTTTTTAGAAGAAGCCATCTTGTTATAAGTTAATAATCACGAGATCGAGGTTAAAGTAAGTTTTTATGCACACTAGCGCTACGAAGTGAGATTATTTTGAACTACTGAGTCGAGCGTATGGAAGCTCACAATTTTACAACAAATTTTCCTGATAATAGTAAGTTAATACACGATCTCAAAATACAGGTAATACTAAAAGTTAACATGTACACTAGTGCCACGTAGCGGACGAGTTCTGAACTAATGTTAACACTATCCGAAAGGCCACAATCAACCAAATATATTTGTCGATGACGCCAACTTGCTATATATTAAGGATCTCGAGATTCAGGTTATAATGTACGTTTACTTGCACACTAGCGCCGCGTAGGGAAATAATTCTGAGCTTTTAAGTTAACCATCCTGTAGGACGTGGTCTATTGAACAAATTTGCTTAAAATTTAAGCTGAGGCAGTTATTTGAGTAGTTCTCGAAATATATCAAAAGTTTAAGCTTTGATCCAATTTGTGAAGAAGAATGCAAATCGCATGAGGGTCAAAATACTATATTGGGACCCAAGCTAACGGAAACTGGCTATGAGCTCTAGGTCTAAAAATCTCTGTCAATCCAGTGCGACGGTGGTCCAGTAAGCTACTTTAGGCGGACGTAGGTTTTCAATGGAAATTTGCAGTATTAGAGCTTTAGTTACTTCTGAGAACTTGTTGCCAACTTATTGTGCTACAATTTGTATTGAAAAATATTTTTTCTTGCATTAAACGCAAGAGTGGCGTACACTCTAACTTTTTGTATAAGCCAATCATCGTGAGATGATATGTTGAGCAAAGTTGTAGAAATTGTTGTTATAAAAAACTTTGTAGAATATGCTTTTTGTCTAGCTTCAAAGCCTACTGTGATAATTCTGAATTTTAGTAAATAATCGTTTTTTGACTAAAGTCATTCATTTTTAACTTTTACCAGCTTGCTATGTTGCACAAAGTTTGCTCGTTTAGACATTTGCTACAATTTTGTTGAATACACCATAGTTTTAATTGTCTTGTTTTCATTTTATAGTAAATTTTTGTTAAATTTACTCCATACTATAGGCCTAACAACATGAAATGGAGGACCTGAAAAATATATGGCATACTATGACTTGATCTCAACACATCTTAGAGTACGTTTAAGGAGAATTTAGAGAGATGATATTTTTCATCTTATTTAAAGCTACTTTCGTAACATACAGTTTTCAACAAAATCATACATCAGGAGCTCAAATAGAATAAAAAATACAGAACATATACTGAACAGAGAACATATCATACTCACGATATTGGCTCATAAAAAGTAGAGCATACGCCACTCTTGCGTTTAATGCAAGAAAAAATAATTTCATACAAATTGTAGTACAATAAGCTTGTAAATAGTTCCCAGAAGTAACTAAAGCTCTAATACCACAAATTTCCATTGAAAACCTCATGTGTCCGCCTATAGTAGCATTACTGAACCACTGTGCAGTGTAATCAATGTATTCTAACTCATCCCTACACCAAACACAACTGTTTGTTCTTCAAACTATGACCGGCTTTAAATGTTCTTACCCCACTGTATCACCTCGACCCTATCCTGTATAGCGCGGCAACCTTCCAGCTACAAGGCTAGTTGTGTGTGGCTTCATTTACTCATGTTGGTCTTCTACTAAGAATAATGCTGAGCCTTCAATTGCAAAGCTCAACTAACTGCCAGCCATCGAGGCCGTTACCGTTGGAACGCAAACCACCGGCAAAATCGGTGTCGTCAGCCATCGACCTTTGAGATAAACAAACGGGTGCGGTTCATCATCCTCCTCCTCCTCTTCCTCATCCTCCTCCTGACGAAGGATCCAGCTGGAAATATGTGTTGAACAAAGACGATGAGAAGACGGAAAGCCCGTTAGCATGTTGTTGTGTACAGCCAACTGGTTTCCGTTGATGGAAGACCAGTGGACTCGAGCTTTGTTTTTGATCTTATCGGATTCCGTTTCTCTTGTATCCGATGAACCGCTTTGAAAGGCGGAAGTTTGCCGCTGCGGTGATGCATTTCAGAACAAAGCCTCGCTGTTGTAACTGTAGCGATTGGCTCGAACAAAGCTTCCACAAGAAACGATGACAACCGACATAGCCTACAAATCAGTTAGGTATTGAAAGAAAAGTGACAAAAACAACCTAAAGTAACCTTTAGAGATGCTTTTGAGGTTACCCCACCGGAGCGATAAAAATAATCCATAAAATAAACAAAATGTCATCGTGTGCGGCTCCGTGGATGCCCGTTCGTGTCGTCGTCGCCGTCGTTGCCGACGTTGCCAGCTTTCAGTAGAAGAATCAATAGGCCTACGGTGGTTTTTCCTTTCTGAAGGAACTTTCTTATCACGGAACACGACACGGAGAAGGAGGATTCTTCTTTCCGCATGTATCTCATTATCATAATTGGACAGCAGCTAAGGAAAGACGACAATGATGACAGCACCGCTTCCCACCCACTTCCTGCAGCCGGGTTCTCAGCCGGGCCTCCGCAACTAATGACTAGGAAATGCGACAATGATGGTGTCCGGGTCTGTTGGTCGCGCTGTGGTCGCTGGCAGCAGGGGATGGAGGGCGTGAAACTCTAAAAGAGCTTTGCTTTTCCTGCCGGATCGTACCGTGAAAGTTGATGATGCGGCAGCTGCTTTTTTCTGTCGCTTGAGAATTTATTGAACACTTGAGAAACTTACACGTGTTTCGGGAGATATCGCATTCATAGGATGTGACATGTTGAGGCGGTATATTGGGTTGCCCATTTTAACTTCCTCTGTATGACAGTGGTGCTGTGGTAGGCATCAGAGAGAATAGTACTGTCGTCGCAACACTAAACTGGAGCGCCTCGGACCGTTGAACGAAGTTTCTCCAACGATCGATTGAAAGGCCGTTTACACCAAAATCCGGACATACAAAAAGTATTTCATAAAACAACAGCATGTTTTTGATTCATATTATTTATTTCGTTTTATGGATGAATGTTCTTGTCGGTAAATCTCTCGCTGTGGTTAAGAAAATCTGAGATTTTAGCGCACAGGAACATATTTTTCAGGGAATTTGGTTTTATACATTCGTTTCAGATGTTCAGGAGCTTCTTTTCGACTAGTTGCAGTGTAAAATTCCGTTCCCGGGAGTTATTTGAATTTTTTGAAGCAGTATGTTTCGTCATCCATGACAACACAATGGAATTTTGTGAGAAGTTGTTCACAAAGCTTTTTGGAGCGTGTTTCTATCGATTTTTGTTGCTTTGCGTTACGATCTGGATATGTTTGAGTTTTTGATGATCTCAATCCAGCCTTAGACTTCACTTTTTGCACAAAACCGGTTGACATTCGCACTTTTTTCGCAACTGCCATTGTTGACACCTTTGGGTTTGCCTGAAAAGCAGCAAGGGCTCTTTTCTCCTTTCTTGTGTTGCTTTTGCCTTGTTCACCACCACTTCCAGCGTTCCTTTCGACAGAAAGACCCGCTTTATAACGTTTAATCACATCTGCAACAGCAAATTTTTGCAAATATAACGAATAGAAATGGGATTTTTCAAATATTTGTGCAAGATAGATCTCCTGCGTGTTAGTTCAGACGGCGCCATCTTGAATACAGAATGCGCTTTAGTTAACAATGTGTGTGATTCTCGTTTGTCTATGTATTGGTTATGTACATAGCAAGTTTCATTCCATTTCGTTGTGATTTGATTAAGGAACAGGATAAATACTTTGCCCGGATGTTGATGTGAACGGTCTTCAGTTTTAATTTTTTAACAGATGTGCAATAAGAGAGGCGAAGAATTCGCAGGACGGACTTTTTATTTTGAAAACGCTTTATCTCAATGATGCCTTAACCTTTCCAATTGTAAATTTCACTAAAATCAAGGGGAATGATAGGCAAATGGTGGTGCATAAAAAGTATACAAATGCGTATATACACATTTTTTTAGATGTTCTAGGTCGTCCAAACTATCCTGGAATGTTGATCATGGACTATGTCGCTATAACATCTGAGCATAGGACCTACATACATGAAACATTTCCAACAATGTTCAAGAAAAGTGAGATTATTATCTGTCATCCATATTCTCTTCACATCAGTCGTTCAAGTCTCTCCAAATTGTCCTGGAGTTCAGGTGGAATGATCTACTAGATTTTGTCATTGGCTACTCAACAAAGAATACATTTTTTGTTTTGTTTACTTTTCAGATCGCCACTAATTCGAGTTTTTGGCCGTCTTAAGGAGTGTATCGAAAATAAGCTATCCACAAACTTTCTTTCAAATTATGTTGAAAACCGATATTTTATTCATACAAAAAATTGATCCTTAATTGTACGAGGTTAAACTTGAACATAATGAAGACCGGATGAAATTTAAGTTATTCCTTCACAAATTTTCGAACTTTGGATCGAATGCTCTTCATCAAGTTCCGGACGCTTGAGCCCAAATTTTTTTGAACTCCTGCATGTTCCCAGCTGCCTTACCAGTCTTCTTGAAGACCCTCTTCACGATTGCCCAGTAACGTTCGATAGGGCCGAAGCTGAGGGGCAATTGGTGGATTGATTATTTTTCTCAACGAAATTCATACCCTTTTCCGCAAGCCAATTGAAAGTGGTTCGGCATAGTGAGCCGACGCTAAATCCGGCCAAAACAGTGGAGGTGTACTATGCTTCTTATATAAAGGCGAAACAATCTGTTCTGGAGACACTCAGATCGATAGATTTCCGCATTTATAGTTCCGGTAGTGTAAAAACTGGTTGATTTCAAACCACAGGAACATATTGCTCGCCATACCAGTACCTTCCTTCAACTGAATTTCTCCACTTGAATCGACCTGTCCGCGTCGCTCACATCCTCCCCAACGACGGCGGTAAAGTATTGTGGACCTGGAAGGGTTTTTTGAGTCCTCCTTTACATAGGTCTCATCGTCCATCAAAATGCATGCATCCGGACGCTGCAAAAGACGCGAATACAATTTCCGAGCCCTTGTTGCTGCTCGCTTCTTCTGTTCTGCACTTTGTTTCGAGATTTTCTGCTTCTTGTAGGTCTTCAGGTGGTTTCGCCTCTTGATACGCTGGATCATTCCGACACTCGTTCCTGCTTTTTGGCCAAATCAACGTATTGACATTGATTTGTTCTTCGATGATTAGAGATACCACTTTCTGCTCCAGTTTCGTTGGAAGAACCGGGTTTTCTGCCTCTTCCTGGTAGGTCATCCAAAGAATAGTGTTCCTCAAATTTATTAATGATGGTTTTAACACTCGCATGATGAATTCCAAACCGCTTCGCCAATTTTCGCATAGTAATACCCTTCTCACTTAGCCATGTGTCCAGAACCTTAATTTTCACTTCCTTTTCAATACGCGACATTTTGAAAACGCAGAATTTGAACCGCACAAACAAGTAAACAAAAGAAAGCTGACAGTCAAACGCACAGCATGCAGTGTGAAGAGCATAAAAAACCATCACAAATACATGCGTACAACGCAAATGTATGTGGATAGCTTATATTCGATACACTCCTTAAATTGGATTTGTTGTGTCGAATGCAGTGTAGTTTAACTTTTAACTGCATTATTCGTCATTACGGGATGAAAGTTTTGGTGTAGCAAGTGTTAAAACTGTGTCAAAAATATAAATTTTCGAGCAATTGTGTATAAATTTGCCACCTGGTGTGTTGTTTGTGCTCTAGATACACTTTTCCACCTACCCTAGTTTCGTTTCTCGTGTCGAAGTTTGTGTTGCGTTGCCAAATCCATCCCCGGTGTTTAAATCTCACGCTCGATGCGCCATCTGTATATAAAATTGCTGAACTACAAATATAGGCTATTAATGTCAGTTCATTTGCCTGTTGGAACTCTGCAGAACTAAGTTGTGTCAATTTGGCGATACGTCAGTCGTGCGCGGCCGCGTGTGGATTTATCCCTGAACGCAATAGTTTTTCGAAAACTTACTGGGAGTTCGCCGATAACAAAACGAAATTTTTGGAGACATCTCCATAAATCCACCTGGCCTCTCAGTGGAAGATATTGTATCAATAGAATAAACGACCATAAACCCTGCGTTTAGTTTAGGCCGAAACACACACCTGACACAGGCCTTGGCGAAGCTCCTAATCCTCTCCTTGACCTTTCTCTACATTCGTCGAAGTTTGTACGCTCTACTTCTACAATTTGGACTCCGGGACGCACACTTACCGCAAGCTCTAAGGAAGGCCCTATTCCTCTCATCACAGTCGAGCCTCCGCTGTCAGCGACCAGCAGCCGTTCCGGTCCTGTGTTTGAGTTGGAAGACTTTCGAATACCGATTCCAGGCAAGTATCTTTGCCCGCTGATTTTCTCTTGTACTTCAACGATGTCAACCTGTTCCTGAAATCTCATCGGCTAAGCTTTGCTGACGCCCTTAAAATCTACATTCACGTGGATTTGCTTCATGACGCCTTGCAAGAAGATTTAGAGACAGTACAAAGTTGGTGCAAGATTAACTAAAATCCGGGAAAGTAGAAGAAATCTCCTATTATCTTCGGTTATTCCTTGGTTGGAACCCCTCTGTACATGACCTTGGTGTGATACTTGACGATAAACTCACGACAAACCTCACATGTCCTACATCAAAACGGAGGCTTTCGGAAATCTCAGCTTCATTTTTTGTTAATTTCTAGACGTGTACTGCCTTAAGTCGATGCTATGTTTGTTGGACAGGTCCATATGCTTCCCCGGTCTCATTTCCATAATGGTGTCAAACGTATTAAGTCAATTCAACGACGTTTAATCCGATAGGCTCTTCGTAGACTTCCTTGGAAGGACCCTTGCATCCTTCCAAATTACAAGAGTTGCGGCCTTATGATTCATTTAGACACTCTTCAAATTCGTCGTGGAGCCGCAAAGGCACTTAACAACGCGGATTCGCTGTCTGATCGAATAAACTGCCCTTCGCTGCTCGCCGATATTCTACGCCAGGCTCGTAGCCGTATCGTACGAAACACCTCCCTCCAAGGAGTTCCACACAGGGGCACCGTCTACGGGGCGAACTCTAGAATGATTGCTTTGCAACGTGCCTTCAACTGCGTGTTCAACTGTTTTCGATTTCAATGTGTCGCAAATTAGTCTGTTGATAGTTAAATCTAATAAATAAATAAATAAATCAACCATGACTGGGCTACTGTCCTCAGATACGCAGCATACCCAAGCAGACTAAAAAAACCTGTACGAAGGGATTACACAAAGGTTTTTTTTACACGGGGGATACGTTCCACTTTTACTATGAAACCGTGTAAAAAAAGACTTAATAGAGTTGATAAATTCACATCCATAAACAATTTAAATTGCTTCGATTGTGTTTGTATGTGTTTTCTTCACATGCAATGGTCAAAATACAGTTTTTAAAATTTTGAGTATTAACACCAAAAATTGTGAATTTTTTGAAGAACTGCCATATGATTGTTTTTTGACCAAACCGTTAAATGTGATTCGAATTAGGTCGATAAGTTGCTCCGTTCTGAATTTATCGCTGAAAACAAACCGGGTAAAAAAAGACGTTAGTGTATAATATATTTCCCTTCACATAAGATTTTTTTGGCTCTCCAAATTGTGCTGGAGTTTAGATAATTCGTTGCCATTAGTTCAACCAAGACCGATGTAATGCCACCAACATCGCATTAATGTAAATCGCATTAATGATTAAAATGTAAAAAAAAATTGTAAAATTCTCGAACTTTCTGTGGTACACCCGCATCAGGTTCCGTACGGTATCCTCAGACACGCCCGCCGTGACGATTCTCCGTTTTCTCTTGAAATCATCGTTACCATTTGCGTTCATCTTAGTTTCGAAGAGTTTCCACTTAACTAGAGCCCAGAACTTCTCTATTGGGCGAAGTTGTGGACAGTTTGGTGGAATGGCTGGTTTTGGCACGTATTTGACCTCTTGGGGCTTATACCAATAGTGGCAAGAGGCCAAATCAGGCCAAAACAGAGCTGGAGAATCGTAGATCCTGATGAACGGTAGCAAAAGTGGTTGCAGACATTAATTCTCGACACATCTTTATTGATAGCGCCGGTAGAGACGAAACTTTTATACTTTTGACCAAAACTACACATGGCCTGCCAAATCAAATACTTCTTTGGGAATTTGGGCACCTTCTTTGTCTGGAAATGCTCGGCAACGGCGTTTCTTTACGTGTGTTTCATCGTCCATTATGATACAAGAAAATGTTTGCCAAAAATTGTTGTAAACCTCCTAAGCACGACTTTTTGCAGTGAAATTTTGCTTGACATCACGGTTAGGCACCTTTTTCAATTTTTTCGCCTTCAGTCTTTGCCTCTGTTTCACTTTTTGTACGTATGATTTTGACTTCTCAACTTTGCGAGTCACATTTCGTACAGAGAGTTTGGGATTTTTCTAAATATCGGCTACCACCTTCTTGTCCATTTGTTGAGAGCATACTTTTCGATTTGTTCCACTTCCAACCTTCCGATCCACAGTCGAAGTGCTAGCCAAATGATTTGCCGCTTTCCGCTGCTCTAGAAATCAGAAGAAAAATATAGTATTTCCATTTAATTCCAACTACCTTTGCTTATCTTCGACAGATACGCGTATTTGCATCATACAACGTGTAGACTTCTTCTGTGTCTTGTACTAATAACTCGACTTCTCAAGTCGACAAGTTCGAGTTATTAGTAACGAGACACTGAAGAAGTCTACATCACGTGTAGACGAAATGCAGCGTTGTCTGTCGAAGATGAGCAAAGGTAGTTGGAGTTAAAATGGAAAATACTAATTTTTCTTCTAATTTCTAGTTACAGGTATTCCACCAAACAGCTCAAACCCTTTAGGATTCACAACACGTTCGCCGTCATTTTACTGAATGTAACAAGAAGGTAACATATTGTACCTCGAAATAATGTGGAAAGTTTCAGCTGTCATATAAGTGAAACGTTCCAGTGATCTGTGAAATAATTCAAATCTACACTCAAAGAAAAGTGTCAGGTTTTAAAAGTGTTCGGATTTTTTATCAGCAGCCAGATGCCAAGGATGGGTGCCAGCAACGAGTTGCAGATATTCAAGCGAACCCAAACTCTTTACTGCAGCTTTCACCAAAAAATTGGGAGTTCCGTCTGCAACTCGACATGAAGCCAGGAAGCGAACCAGACTGACAACTTTTAAGAAGAAAGTGATGGTCAAAACACGAACTGCACCCAAGTGCAAATTGTAGCAAAAAATGCAATTGCAGTTTTGCTATCAGCAGGAGAAATCCACATGATTCTGAAAAGGCAATTTTAGCCCATCACGATCCTCACAAAGCTTTTATGGTATAAACAAAACCGCAAGTGCGGTAGAAAGCGCCAAACGCCAGGCATAGTGCCGTTTAGTGCGCGACAGCAGCAACTGCGTGCCAGAGTTGTTGTCACCGTCAACAACTTCTTAGTATGGTGAGACAATGACAATGAACTGACGCCATTTGCCACTGTTGCTATTCCGTCGTTCTTTTTTTCACTCGTCATCACACCCGGCAAGGCATCCCGCCAATTCCCTTCACCATACGATTCATGAAATAAGATGCTATGCAGGGTGGCAATTGATTATCGCTTTAACTGCTGTAACTGAGTGTCTCGACAACCGAAGTAACGGTAGAGCTTGTATTCCGATCACCTCACTTTTACGGTGGCCAGAGGTTACAATGGTTATAACGCGACGCTGACAGCTACCGGCATCTGACTCTCCAGTTGCCGGATCGAGATCTTGTTTTTGTGAGCTATTTTTATTTTGGGTGTGGAAGCTGCGCACGATAATGCTGACGAAGTTCTATTGCGGAATGGACAGAGAAAGCTCCCTCAAGGCAGAATTCAAATGGGCTCCTGGGCAGGAGTTTTATACTGCACCCAGGTGTGGAAAGGGAAAGTTGGCAAAACAACATTTGATATGTAAGAGCGACATTTTCATTGCAATCGGGGCCGACAATCGAAATTTACGTGAACCAGTGATAAGATGCTTTCCAAAATATCAATTCATCGTGTGATACGTTTTCATTTAGGAGCTTTCAGTAGCTAGTTTCACACGCCAACGTTTGTTGAGTGAACTTTCTGGGATAAGTGAAAGAAATATCGCGACTTTTTTCTACTCGAGTCACTGACGCGAGAATACGAAAGAATCAGAAGTTTCTTACCACTCGAACTTTGCGGTGGCACAATACTTAAAAACAAACATCAAACTCGATTGAATATCGCCCACACGAAAAAAACAAAGTCGGGGAGATGTTTGGTTGGATCGGATATCGAAAACGAGTGATACGTTGTGAGATGAAGAAACAAACGATCTTTTGCGATGAGAAATGAAACGTTTTTCTCACTCTGCGCTTTGACGAATTTTTGGATTGTAGTTCGTTCACTGTCTTCGAGTGCGAAGTTCACGGCGATATATCATTGCACTAAGCAAAGAGTGAATATTTTTTTCAAATGATTTTTCCAACACTGACGTGAACCAGTGTCTGGCTACACGGCTGTTGCCTTCCTGAAGCATCACGACTGTTGCGGGCTGTTTTGACTGGATTTGAAATCCTGTCATTATAAGTGACGAACTAACCCGGAAGACTGAAAATCACTCAAATAAAGATAGGTATAACAAATATCCAAATAATGTTCAAAATTCCATGGAATGGTATGTCACCAACAACGTGCAGATGATGCTCAACAACGCCAGAACCCGCCCAATCGGAAAATGTTGTGCCATAGTAAATCAGAACAACAAAAAACTTTTTGAAGCAAGCGAGAAGCAGACAAACTGCAGTTTGAGGCGAATAAAAGGCCCAGTAATTCGAATAAAGTTTGCACGGAATCAAATTGCACCACTTTTAAATGGCGGTATTTTCTATTCTAAGTACAATATGTATTTGTTTACGCTGTGTAAGGTTCACTAGCAGATGAGCAATCGTTGCAAAGATGGAGTCGGAAGAACAGCAGCGGCGCAAAGAAATTTTGGGCACGTACTTCGAAAATCTAGATCTTTCTCATCGTGCCATCAGCAGGAAGCTGGGAATGGTACATTCTACAGTGTCTCGTGTTTGAAACCGGTACCACAAACGTTTGACCATCGATCGGAAAGAAAAAAAATGGCAAAAATGGATCTCCGTATAGTGTTAAGGATCACAAGCGGGTAGTTCAAGCTTTCAATAGGAATCTCAACAGTTCAGTTTAAGATGTGGTGAAGAAACTGAATTTATCCAAAACTTTCGTGCAAGATGCGAATAAACGTGAAGTACAAACGGCAGAATACGGTAGGTAAAACACGTGCACGGAAGCTGGATAGTAAGACGTATGTAAAAGCAGACTTCCGCTAGCTTCCGGGGCTCCAGTTTTTCACTGCTCAGCATAAATTCGATGTCCCTGAGGATGTTAGAAAGCAGAAGATGTCAAAGTTTGCCAAAAAATATATGATTTGGCAAGCAATTTGCTCGTATGGAAAACGGAGCACCCCATTCGTGACAACTGGAACGATCAATGGGCAGGTGTACATTAAGGAATGCCTCCAAAAGCGTCTACTTCCTCTTTTGAGGTCAATGGTCCTACGGTTTTCTGGCTGGATTTAACCTCGTGCCATAACTCTTAAGAGGTTTTGGCGAAGGAAATCAATTTCGTGCCGAAAAATCTCAACCCCCCGGCACCGTAACTGCGACCAATTGAAAAATAATGGGCCATCATAAAGCAGACACTTTGGAAGGATCATCCTAAGGAAGATAAATCGGAGGAAGATATAAAAAAAAAGGATTACCACGCAAAAAAAAGTTGGTCCAAATATTGTACAGGACCTTATTATTAGTGTAAGGAAGAAGGTTCGTGCATTTGGATATGGAATTGAAATTGAATTTACTCCCTGAAAGTTTGAAGATGATTGGTTGAACGGACGAATTTTGCCGAATATTTGTTTGTGTGGCAATTTGATTCCGTACACCCTTTTATTCCAGATTTACTAAAGTGAAAACTAACAATTATCCAGAAGTATACAAGCATTAATATATCCATTATTAGAATGAAAATCGTTAAAGCCTGTTGGACTTCACGCTAGATTTCGATTATTTAATATTTCAAGAGTAAATCCCGACGGGCCAAAAATACGGCCACTCTTCAAGCAAATATTTCAATCCTTCCCAATTGAACATTCCATGCTCAAGCTTCTCCGCCTTGGAACGTCCCGACTGAAATTTATCACATCATCTACCGACAAAAACCAGTCTGACTAGCGAAACACTCAGCATTTTTCCACTCTCTACCGGTGATAAGCTTCAGCTTTAGCAATGTAAACCTTGTAACAAGCTGGAACGCACCTTTGCTTTAATTAAAACATTCCTGCTCACAACGCCATGGGAATGGCTGGGTTCAGTGAAGGTTCAGCCCTTGAAATCAGATTATCACTAAAGGTCAAACAAAGGGAGAAAATGACTGCTTCATTCCTTCTGGTCCACCCCTTTGGTAGATTAGAGGGGGAGTAAAATATTGCTCCAAATGATCTTGATACCATTGCTCTGGCAAAGCCCCCAACCTACCCCTCATAATCGTGACGATTTTTACGAGTTCATAATAATTAACCTTGAAAGTAAAGAAATCAGGAGATTTTGACACCTCCTGGAGTATTAGGATCTACAAATTCTTAACTCCCAATGCCACCGACGACAAATTGAGGAATTCAGGTCAGAAATGGGTTGTCGTGGTCGAATAAATCATGAAAACGATAAACCTCCTCCCGGTCGGTGATGTGGTTTCCGTTTTGTTTTTTTTTTCGACCTCGCTCGGGAAAGGCCATGTTATCGAAAATTAGACCTGAACGCTGCCACGTCATGCCGCCGCCATCGCTGATAAAACAAACCGGCAAGCCGCCGGAACTAAATTAGTCACGCCGTTAGTATTTTATCATTGCATTTTGGGAAGCACATGTTGTCAGTAACCATTTTTAATATTAAGTTTAATACAGCGATAGAAGAGTTCAATAAACAAAAAACGATTTGACACATCTCTTGATCAAAAGCCCGTTCAGTAGTTTCTATCTTTAGTTTGATTTTAAGACCTTAACTGAAAAAGATTGACGTGCAATAATCCCGCTGTTATTTCGTGATCAACAAATACTAAAGTTTGTAAAAATATTTCAATGATTTTCACATTGAATTAAACTCGAGGGTGGAGACGAAATTCCGGCCACCAAGCAAATCTGCGGCAGAAGGAGGTTCGGTTTCTGTCCTGGCAAAACTCTGAGATGTTTAGTTCACGGTCTTGAAGCGAGCACCTCAACTGCAGTACTGGTTCTGGATGCACCATTTAACAACAGATCGGGATGTTTTTGGAATCTAGGTGAGCTCTTTCCTTTTAATCCGTCTCTGTTTTATTTTCGTTTTACGAGAAGACTATTGGTACGATTGGTAATTTCATTTTCGAGTTTTGTGTGTTGTTCTCGTTAATTGGAAGTAATTGTTTATGGATGGACTACGTATAGATGGGTTATCCAGGATATCGCTGTAATTCTACTGTGAGTCTATCAGCTCTATCGAAATCTGCCTCTTAAACGGTCAGATCAGGTGTTTGTCGTGTACTAAGAGGATTCTAAATTTGTTGCAATTAAAAAAATATATTTTCGATAGATTTTCCAGCTGCTGTCACTCTGATATTTATTTTATTTTTGGTTTCTATGATTTAATTTCTTCCATTACATTTCTCTAGTAATATTCAATAGTAGTTAAACGTGTTATCGAAATGTATTATTTATTTCAGATTCTTCATTTATCTACCACATATCTACAATTTAAGGTTTCACAAGTCTAATCAATCCACATTAATCTCATCGATCTCAGATTAGTTGTTCTAACACGTGATATATTGAACAGACGTAGGTTCGAACGCAGATAATAAAAATCAGTATATGTCTAAACCAACCAGCATTTATCATATGGCTTTCATATGGTGAATTTCATTTTTCAAAATATATATACCTTTATGAAGTAAGATTTTTTCTGACAAATCACCACCAGTAGTCTCCATGAATTAAGAAAAAAATGGTCTTCCCATTTAAGACAACCAGCACACTTTGTGCAATCAACGCCATCCTTACTGTTGGTGTGAGTCTTAAGCATTGGAGGTACCTTGTCTTCCCAATAAATATCCCCAATCACTCCTTGTGAAAGGCTCCAGCAGCCTCTTTAATGTTCATATAAATTGGTTCAAATAGACTACCAAGCAATATTAATAATCATTATTCAGAAATCAAGTTTCGAACTAATTTTTACGGAGTCCCTAAGACAGAGGTGCTGATCAAACTATAAGGTTTAATATTGATTCTGCACAACATTTCCAATTTCTTACATACAATTTTAGTTCACCTTCTTTCTTGTTGACCTTGCCCTAACTTTTCGATAGACTCAAGCTATCATTTCATTATTTCTTTGCTCTTTCCATTATAGTAATACGTTCTATTAACAAATTTTCCTCAATTTGGTCTGGCTATCGTCTACCCGGGCAACAATTTGTTTCGTGTCATTAGACGTCCGTCTGTCCGTCCTGCCTGGTGTCAAATTCCTCTTTTAAACTTTGTTTTTCGTGTTGTTGTATTTTCAGTGTATTAACCTGCGCTTATTAACCAAATTCGCGATCGTGTTTACCACTCAAACGTTAATTTTCTTCGCGCTCGAACTACTCACTTCCAAATCATCTTGACAACTTATGTTTGTGGCCCCCCCCCTCTCTCTCTCTCTCTCTCGCATCTATCATCTCTGTCCATCTTACCTCATTGCCATTTGCTGGCAACTGACACTATGATGCAGCCACGTCATGACCAGTGCTGCAAGAACAATCACCTTGTCTTCCTCATAGGCAATCGCCAACACATTTTGTGGGCGGCCCCAAACAGCGTTGTTGTTGTTTCTAACTGTTGGTTTATTGGTTGGTTGGTTTGTTGTTGGTAACTGGCCTTTTTCTTCCTATTTCGAGCGGCCTTTGCAGCGATCAGCACCTTTCGTTGTACGACCGCGCTCTCTGCCGTAGTTGATCACCGCACGAGTCTGTGTGTATATGTGTGAGTGTGTTTTTTCATGCATCTAAAAGTTTTGAATTCGATTAATGACATTTTCAGCCTCAGGCTGGTTCATCACCCGTCGTAGTCACTCCAACACTTTTTAGGATATTTTCGTAATTTGTGGCGAGATTAAAACTCGTAACTTTGACGTGAGAGGTATGGATGCTAACCACAACACCAGGGTTTATATATACTAATATATTTATTCATTAAAAACACACTCCTATGTTACCCTCCGAAGTAATACCACTTGTCATATTAATGTTTGAAATACATATTTTGAAGAAAGTTAAAGTTTTTTAACGTCAATTACTTAATTTCATATTTCATATTTCACGTATATAACCGAAAAAGCGCAATAAATGTGACATACCAGATGTTGTATTACTCATTCAAAAGATAAATATTTTGTCCAATAGCGCTTCCTACAGCGTAGTCAACATAATGATATGTTCTGTCTGAGCTATTCTTAACTTTGCAAATACTAAATATGTGTAAAGAAGCTATTTTACCATGAAGAAAACATGCAATAGACTTGTATATCACAATCAAATGTTTTACGAGATTATAATTTTGCATTCTAGATGAAGCACGGTTCTAAACAAGATTTTTTCAAGGCGAAATGATGTCGTAGCTAATGCTATTTTACGCGTTAAAATTTAAAACAAAATAGCAATAACAAACTAACCAAGCATGTTTCTTTTAACTAATCTTGTTTTTGTCGTTGTATGAAGCATGTAATCGATTGAAGAAAGTTTCTGTCAAAGAGAAAAATGTTAAACACTTTTAAATGCATATTTTTGCTACGTTAAAAAAGCCTTAAAAAATATGTTTCAATATTTTTACCTTTCAAAAGACACAAAATAAAAATTCCTCATAGTTTGAAAGCGATTGCTATGTAGTAAAATTTATCAGTTTTCGAATAAAGGAAGAAGTTACAGTTCTTAAGTTAAACCCAATTTAAGACTTACATGAACCAAAACATTAAAATTTCAATTCTTGAAACCATGAGATTTGATCATATACGTAGAACAATTTTTTTCTTAAAATATTTGCACTAAGGAACTAAACACCCTACATAACAAGTTCCCTTTTTATAATATTAGAGCATTTTTTTCGGTGTCCCTACAGAAAAAAAACAGTTTTGTGCTCCAGTTTTTTTATTTCAAATTTTCCAACAACGTTGTCTTCAGATAACTTGAAAAGATAATAGTTTTGACGTATAAGTCTAGCCGATGTCTCCTACCGCTAGCGAGTAATTAACGATTTTCTTATAAAATGACGGTCTTTTCAAATGTGTTGTGCTCAATTAAAAAAATAAACTATCTCCGGTTTTCAAATATAACATGCAATAATAAACATACTTTCAAACGCTGTTAAGAAATATTTTTTTGGTTTGCCCCAACAAGAAAAACCAGCATTTGAAAAAGGCTTATTTTGTTTACAAAAACATAATAACTTTTGTTTGGCATACGATCGACACAATTTCAGCACCCCAAAAGTTGTAACTTTTATTGTTCAAGAATCAATGGGAAGACAACTTTGCTTAAAAATCTGAAATAAAAAAATTATATCTTGCTATTGTCGAACTGATTTTTATAGGGACACCCTGAGCTTCTTAGGAAAAAATGCTCTAATTTGGTCATATCAAAAGGTACAGATAAACTTATACCATCAAAGTTGCTTGAAATGATTTATTCTACAATTTATCCGAATAATGTATGCCTTTAATTCTGCAAGTAAAAAAATTAGATATTCGATTTCTCTGAAAATAAGGACCACCCTCGTTTTGATCCACACCACAAGAAGTTATTAAAAACAACTTTGTGCAAGACAGATTTGCTCCAAAACTTCAAACTTAGGCTGGAAATGTGTCTTTCCAGCTAAATTCGCATTGTGGAACACTGTGTAGTGTGATGAAACGGTACTTGCGCTACATAGTTTTCAGGTAGATTAATTCGATTCCAGGATTTTAATGAGGTATTTCCCAATATTTCACATGGCCGTTGATTAGCTAAACAACGCGCAGTTCCTATTCTACTCGTTCATTATGAGGAATCATAAAGGCCACCTGTAACGTTGTTCAAAGTCCATGTTACGGCAGATTTTGACCACGTTGTTATATGGAAAACTGTCAAATTGCCAGCACAAAATCCTAAATTAAGTGCATGACTTTAATTGAACTATTCCTTCAAAAAAATGTCCACTGTGGTATTTGTGAGCTGCTCTACAATGGAGCACGTTTTATTAATCGAAGAATGAAATTGGGGCTTATTCATATATTACATAACACGAAAAACGACGTATTTACAAGCCCCCAAACAAGTTCGCAATAAATAAATATCATTATGAAGGATCATTATCATTTTACAAATACGAAACAAAATTAATGATTCCGAACATGGTTTAATGTCAAACATATATCAAACAAACATTACAATGTTTGCCCTTTTGGCCGAACTGAGTGGTTTTCGACTCAAAAATGAGTAGCTTTAAATTAACGTGTGCGTCGCTTGCGTTCATCTTTAAAATTTATTTAAAATTACACACATGTAACAGTTTGAATTAAGTAAAAAAGAGCAATTAGCAAACAAACTCAAGACGTGAAAAACATGCTTTAAATTTGCTAACTAAAAAAAATGATGGATTACGTAGCATCGATTCGATAGGAATAATACAAAATAAAAGTGTGTTTCGTGATAAACTTTGAAGAAGTAAAATTTAAGTGCATCCATGTTTATCATGGATAACCCATAACGAAAAACTAAAAATGTTCAAAACAAGATTTTATATATTATATGCCAGAAAAATAAACATCATGCGTTCCCTAGCAATGGAACAACAAAATTAACTCTAAATTTGTTTATGTTTAAGAAAGTATTTTCAAGAAGTAAAATTTAAGATGGTCGAACAAAAATAGAACTCCGGCAGCTTAGGAAAAGAAGTGTTATGTTTTTCAAAACTACGAAAAATTTCAATCAATACTTTGCTTAATCACTGTTAAAGAAATAATAAAACACAGCAACACATTTTCAAACTATTACTAGCCAATTCGAGAAAATTCCTTTAAATTCCACTAGAAAAACCTTATCTTTTGCCAGATAGGCCTATTTCGTCTGCGACTTACAGACTTTTTCAGTGTTGAACTGAACCTACACGTTNCAAGGTCCCGTATTGACAAGTCAGGATTTGCCGTACGCCCGTACAAAATTCGCTCGCGCACTTGTTTTTCTTTCGTCGCCATCTTGAATACTAAACATGAAATGTAAACATCAATCATAGTCTTTTTCATCATAGACTCTCAGCTATACCACAGTGAAATTTTTATTTCAAAAGTTACAATAATTTGAAGGTGTCCGGATTAATGTGGATACAGACCTTAAACCCATCTAATCCGTACTGACGAGTAAATTTGCGTGGGATGAATTCGACCGTACTTCGTATGAATTGTACAACTATAACAAAATTGGCAACACCGCCACGTCGCTGCCGCTGCCGATCAAAGATTATACATCACTCCACCGCCGATGATTTTTTCTGATCGGCGCACAAGTCTAATCTAAACATTCACGATTTGCCGGCACGTAATGTAAGGTTAACTCCTGTTTCCAAAGTTAACCCAGCCGTGGCCCACCGAGGTGGCCAGCAGCATAGTAAATGGCGTGGTTGTCGTGGTCATAAATAAGTTCTGATATTTCCTTTCATAAACTGAGGATTTGTGAGCACGACGCAAGCGGTGGTTGGGGTTGGTAAACGTTAATATAAATAGTAAACATAAATTCCACTAATGCACGTTCGCACTAAGGGTTGCAAATCAGCGGGAATTGTACGAGTGCTACTTCGTTAAAACGCGTCCCTTGAGGCCACCCTCAAGGGAACGTAAAATAAATGATCGACCATTGGCCGGTAATTGTCCAGCTTGGATGGCATTCCATAAACTATGGTGATTTAATTGTAACATTTAGCTTTCTCGTGATTGGTAATATGTAGCACAACGAACTACACTGCCATCCACGAACGGAACATCGAGATTGAGCAAATTGTCATTGGCAAGCAAATTAGAACTCCCTTCCAGAATACTCAATGAGCTTCACTTGAAACTGACGTTGTTTTGACATTTGACAATCGTCGATTCAAACGACTGCGAAATGAGCAGGCTCATAATTCTTATCGAACAACCGCTGAATGGTAATTCTATGCTCCCCCATCTTCGACAAGTCACTTACTTGAGAGAGGAATATATATCTTTCATCAGCGTCTAACACGACATGATGACGATTTCAATTTTGAACAATCCACCGAAAACCGCCAACTGGCTCAAAATCCTCTTCCCATCGGAGCGCTTCACGGAAGGAACGACGTTGTGAATCGACCGTGAATAGAGGGCTTTCATCGAAGGAGGAGAAAAAAAAAGACCCCGGGGGATTGTGGAAGTTGCTAACCCAAAAGGGATTGAATTTTAATGTGATATTATCTTCGGTTTTCTTGTCTCTTCGGGTGGATTCCCTTTATTGGAGCAGGGAGAATTTCCGCGTTGGAAGCTGCCTCTGATAGACAGGCGGCGATTGTTTCCCAATTGACGGGTGCGCCATTGGGATGGTGACAACTCCTACTTGAGCAATAAGTTACGCGAGATCGTTGACTGGATTATTGGAATGAAACTAGTTTGGCAAATGGTTTTTTGATTATGAACTATCGGATGACAGCAGACTTTTTTTTATTGATAATTTGAAGATTCTGGGCTGTTTTGGAAGCAGTTTGGATGCCTGGGATTTTGGCTTTGACACTAATAGAAAAAGGCTAGCTTAATGTTACGATGTATCTTGTCTGAAATGTATTTCTAATGATATCGTGAACAAGCTTTTACGAGATCTTTTCTAGTGTCGTTCGTTGCAGCAAATGAATAATATTTTGTTTCGAAACATTAACTTTTGATAAAACAGATTAAGCTGAAAAGTCCCGGGTCCCACAAACAGAACGTAAACAACGTTTATACACCCCTACCGAAAAATCGCAATTTTCCTGTTTTGCGGATGGAAAACGAGCTGTTCATATGAATGTTGTTCAATGATTAATTCAGTTTTATGTGCATTTCATTTTGCTTTCGAATTTATATGACATTTTTCTTCCTTTGGAAAACTACACAAAAAAAATTAATTTTAGTAAGCGCGTAAAATTTTTCCCTCGTTTAATTCCAAGCCAAACGAGGTGTAAACAACGAAATTGTTTGCAATCTTTCATGCGTCATACAACGATGTTTACAATCTTTCATAAGACAGGATAGATTCAGGCGTTATCTGGCTTAAATTTACATGAAATATTCCAATATTTTCTGTCAAATCTAGCAATTCCTTCATGTGTATTAGATAACGCAGGGAATTCAATGTTTCGTAAAGTGTCTAAAAATTGATAATAGAACATCATAAGCCCGGTAAAAACTATAGTACAATTGCTGATATTGTACTAGTTCGTAAAAATACAGTTGCTAAAATAGTTCAAAGGTTCAAAAAAGGCCAGGACATCTTACCAGCGGTACAATCAGGACATCCTTCGAAGACAAGTCGTGAACAAAATCATTTAAAACCAGGGCTTATCAGCTACCAAAGTTGCAAAAATAAAAGAAAATGAGTATTCAATTCATGTAACTGCTCAAACAGTGCGAAATCGGCTTAATAAAAATGGTCTTAAGGGCAGAGTGGTACTTAAGAAGCCATGGTTATCCGCAAAATACTTTAAAAAACGGTTTAAATGGGCACAAGAGCACATTTCATGGACAATTGATGACTGGAAGAAGATCATATGGCCAGATGAGACTTAAATAATGCTGTTTAGGTCTGATGGTATAAACTCGACCAACTACAATGATTTTAAGTACGTCATCAATACATTTGTTCATCCACATGTTGTTCTCGAGAGAATGTTCATTACTACGTTCGTTCTAAGGATTCTGACATCGTTGTAACTTATGGAGTATTCGACAGCTGTTTTCGCTTTTCCTTTTATATTTGTAACTAGCTGATCCCGGTGCGAGCGTTGCTACGCCTGCAACTAAATGAATGAACATTACATAGAACTGACGCTTTTTTTTAATGAGTTTTTTTTTGAGTGATAAAGAGTTCAAACTTCTATCAGAACATTCTTCTTACCCAGACAATACACAGTTTGTGGCTTTGTTACCTGGATAATTCTCAGGATTGGTTGAAATTTGTGTTTGAATTCACCATAGAAATATTTCTTGCATTCAAAAAACCCCGCATACCATTTTTGATTCCATTTGCTTGATTAGTTCTCGAGTTATGCATAAATTTGTGTTTCATTTGTATGGGAACCCCTGGGAACCCCCCCCCCCTCCTTCAGAAAAGGGAGGGGTCTCAAATTAGCATTGAACCAGTATTCATCTACAAAAACCTCCACATGCCAGATTTGGTTCAATTTGCTTGATTAGTTCTCGAGTTATACAGAATATTGTATTTCATTTGTATAGGAGCCCCCCCTTTCAGCGAAGAGGAATCTGAAACCATCATAGAAACCTTTCTTGCCTTTAAAACTTCACACATGCTAAATTTGGTTTCTTTTGCTTGGGGTCTCAAACCACCGTAGATACATTTCTTGCCCAGTTCTCATGTTTGGTTTAAATTTGTGTTTCGTATGTATGGTAGCCCCCCTATTCAGAGTGAGGAGGGGTCTTAAATTACCACAAAAACATTTCTTGCCTTCAAAAACTCACCCATACCAATTCATTTGAATAGGTTCCCCCCCTTTCAGAAAGGGGAGGGGTCTCAAATCAACATAGAACATTTTTTTGTCTTCAAAAACCACCACATACTAAATTTGGTTCCATTTGCTTGATTAGTTCTCGAGTGATGCAGAATAGTGTATTTCATTTGTATCGGAGAGCCCTCCTTCCCTCCACTAAAGGATAAGAAGGGGTCTCAAACCAACAAAGAAACATTTTTTGTCTTAAAAAACCACCACATGCTAAATTTCGTTCCATTTGCTTGATTAGTTCCCGAGTTATGCAGAATAGTGTGTTTTATTTGTATGGAAGCCCCCCTTTTTATGACGGGGAGGGTTCTCAAGCTACCATAAAAATCTTTGTTGCCTTCAAAAATTCACACATGCTAAATTTGGTTTCTTTTGCTTGAGTTCTCGAGTTGTGTAGAAATTTGTGTTTCATTTGTATGGGAGCCCCCCTTTCCAGTGAAGGGAGGAGTCTCAAACCACCATAAGATTATTTTCCGGCTTCAAAAATCTCTGCATACAAAATTTCACGCCGATCGGTTCTTCCGCTCGCGAGTTAAATCGTGACAAAGGAAACCCCAACTCATTTTTATTTATATAGATATCATTCCATTTTTCCAGTGACAAGATGGGGTAGTAGGCTGATGCAAATTTCGAAATGTTTGCTCCCCTAAGCTTAATCGACGCCTATTTGGGTCCCGACAGTCCTCAACAAATTTGAACACTTTTGGTTTTAATTTGGCTTTGCACATGCTATTTAAAGTTTGTATGGGAATTAGTATGAAGAATCTCAAACTTACATTTCCAGATCCCTAACATCTTGATATTATGTCCTTAAACCAAATCTAATGTAGATTCATATAGTGTAAGTTGCCAACTATCAAAATGCCGAAGATACCTAACATGTAAATTTTATACATAAATAGTTATTCAATAAAACATAAAATACAAACTTTTGGTATGATGTTTTATTCTTATTTTTGTTTTCTTATTATTTTATATATTTTTATATATACGCCTAATTTATATAGTCAGCCTAATGGGGTAGTTAAATAATTTTCTAGCATTTACTTTGAAAATTGCGTTGTTTTTGGCAAAATGATTGCCCAAGAATTCTTCAAATAATTGCAATATTTTCCCCCTTATGGTTTTTATCATGTTCTTTGGTTTTATCACCATCTTCATTTGTGACAATTTTTTCTCTTTGTTTCCTTCTATTTTTCTTCAACGTGTTCTGTTTCTTCATCCTCTCCTTTTCCGTCATCGTCTTCTCCATCATGTTTTTCTTCGTTTCCTTTCTATGCTTCATATTTCTTTCCGTCATACTCTTCTTCGTTTTTTTCTTTTTCAGTATCTTCATCTCCATCATTTTTTTCTCAGTTATCTTCTTCTGCGCCATCTTCTTCTCCGGTATCTTCCTCTCCTCTGCGCCGTCTTATTCACCAACATCTTAATCTTCCTCATGAATTTATTTTCTTCCTTTTCATCTTCCTTTTTTCCGTCATGCTCTTCTTTGTTTTCTTCCTTTTCATTATCTTCCTCTCCATTATCTTCTTCTCAGTCATCTTCCTCTCCGTCATCTCTCTCTCCATTATCTTCTTCTCCATCATGTATATTTTATTCCTTTTCAGTATTTTTATCTTTATTATCTTCTTCTTTGTAATCTTTCTCTACGCCTTCTTCTTTTTCGTCATGCTTTTCTTCGTCTTTTTCCTCCCCATTATCTTCATTTTCAACATTTTTTCCTACATTATTCTATATCACGACTTATTCCTCGCTATCGTCTTCCCTTTTCATTCCTTTTGATGTTTATTTTCATATACTTCTGTTTTTCTTCCTGTCCTTGGGGTTCTTAAAATTCGCTTCCGTCTTCGTTTTTCATAGTTTCCGATAAATGTTGCTATCATGGAAACACTTCAGCAATCGCTTTTGGCTATCATCACCGTTGCATAGCGCCGTATAAAGGCTCGAGCTATCAATTCCATGTTTTGTCCTGGTCGCTTCAAATTTTCTGCAGTGCAAGATTATGTGCCAAACATCCTCGACTGTCCCACAACACTCGCATATAGTTGAAGAAGATTTCTCCAACAGGAAATATGTGAAAATTGTGAAAAACGTTTGTGCTGCGCTTTCACAAACACGCGTAAGACTATCGATCAGAGCCTACCTACATCGAACGCGATTATCTGTCAACAACTTGATCAACTCCTGAACTTTCCGTAAACATTGTGTGTTTTCCTGATGCCGTAAATCGAATAGGGTGCTTAAATTCAAGTGGTGAACGCGTGGCTTCGTAAGAAGGACGTTTGGATAAACAAAATAGCGAAACTTTACGAAATTCATCACGACAGCGTAAAATCTATCATCAACAAGTTCGGGGAACACACTACAAAAAGACTGGTAAAACCTTTGGAATGGTGTAAAGCATCAACAAGCGCAACAACCTGACTTCTTAGCAAATTAGTCGACCTTCTTCTTCCGAAACTTCTCCGAAACATCTACTTGCCGGTGAAAAGCTCTAGGCCAGGGATCTGCTTGGCCTCAGCTTTAATGTACGTCTCGTCATCCATTGCACTAATCACTCGCGTATTCTGCTAATCGGTTCCTTTAGGCGTCCTTTACGGCCCTCTTCATGGTCTGCTGGACGATCCAGATGGAAGAATTGGCCTTCTTGGAATTGGCCTTTCACAGAAAGAAGTGTTGCATTATTTCCGAGTGCAATCTTTACGATTGACAAAGGCAACGCGATACAGATTGAGAAGATCGGGAACCGTGAATCCACATTCATTCAAAGTTTTAGTGATAACTGGTCCTCTTTGAGATCACCTGTAAGATTTGCACTTCACTTGCGGGTGAGTGTTGGCTTCAGTGAGAATGTCATCAAAGTCGAAGTTTATCTTCACGATTGAGGCGGCCAACGGGAAGTCTTGAACCTGATTGTTCGCTAGATTATTTTGAACTCTTGTTGCCAGGTTCGGGATACAAGAAGTGCCATTTGTTTTTTTTTTGTCAGGCTATTTACTTCTAACTTCGATCATTCGGATGAACTATAAACTGGCGGAACATTTGCTTCACATCATCTTTCATGAGTGATCTGTAGAACTGGAAGTTGACCTCGGTGCACAGCATTGAAGGCTGAACTGTAGGTCCTGTGGGGATCATTCGAAGAGAGCTGATTGCTGCTTTTGGATGAGCCGTCTAAAACAACCCTGATCTTCGTCGTCGTTCATGCATCGAGACGTATAACTGCATGATGGGACAAAGAATACTGAGATAACGCTTCGCGAGTCATCACATTCTCCATGTGGCCAAGCTTTTTGTTATGAAATCTGCATAGTTCTTGTGTAGAGTTTTGTTGGAGCGAAAACGCCTTTCGACTGCAGAAAATTGACGGGCTGCTTTGTTTCAGGTATCTCCGCTTGAATGCCTGACTGGTAAGCACACTGTTGCGAGTATGTGTAGATGCGTGCTCAATGAAACGACCTACATGTACAATTTTCGCAACCAAGAGACCAACCATTTTGTAGTTGTTATACTCTTCTAATTGCGAAAAATACGTCTTACCTGCAGCGCTGCCAAGATACGAAAGAGGTTGAGCTCTTGGGCTACGTGATCGGGTTGAAGGATGTAGAGATGTAAGAAACCTCAAGCGGGCGAGATGCGAGCGGCAGTGATGCGTCATATAGTCAAGGTGTATATAAAGGGTTGTTAAGGGATGATTATATTCATCATCCACACATCCTTCCTCTTCAGAATAAAAAGAAAACTGGAAACTCAGAAATAAATTGTTTATTCCGATTTGAAATAAATGATGAAATATGCTTCATCTCCAACAAATCTTGTGTAACTTTCCAAATATTGAGTTGTTTTCTTTGCTCGCATTGGACGTTCAGCTACGCCAGCCTGAACCCGGATTTTCTACCTGTGATGGATGTGCTGCAGTGTCCTGGTTGGCTCTAGAGTCTTCTGAACGTTCTGAATGGATAACTTCTACGGAGTGCCTGTTGTCTGATTTAATGTTTTCCTGATAGCCTTACTTTTCAAACACTTCATATAAAATCTTTCGGGTGTGCTCAAAGCTTGTGGACCTCACCGGTTTGGCGATCACGTATTTATAGCGAAGTACACAATAACCAACGCAGATATATTTCCTCCGAACTTAGAGTAGGGGCCATTGAAGTCTATGCCGATGGTTTCCCATACTGCTTTTGGAGCGAAAACACGTGCCATTGGAGTGGGCTTCTCAGGTCTACCATAGATTACGCATACGGGACATGACTTCACCTATTCCTCCGCATCTCTCACCATACCGGGCCACCGAACACGCTCTCTTAAAATACCTTCAATTTTCGCGGTCGACGGATGACCTTCCTAAGCGATTCCAGGGTTTTCTTGTGTAGACTCTCAGGTATTGTTGGGCAGCCTGTCTTGATCAGAAGTCTCCCCCGAATGGACAAGTCGTTACCCAGAACATGAAATTGTTTCAGTGTCTTGGCCAAATGTTAGTTTCGAGACCTTCTATCACCTTTTGCGAATAGAATCTCAAATGAATCTGAAATAAAGATCAATAAAGTAATCAGTCCTTCTGTAGGCTGTTTATCCTTTTTTGTGGCGTCTTCGATCTCTTTCTCGGTTATGAAGCCTATCTTAGTTACTTCTAGGGAAGCGATTTGCCACGGACTAAATCGCTCGTCGCATGGCCCATCGTCCCCTTCATAGAGCCGTGGAGACGGCTATATTATCTGGACCACGTATATATTCCACGTGGAAATTATATCGACTGAGACTAAGGGCCCACCCATCTGCGCGGTTCAACGCTCGTTTGGTGGCTTCTCAGCATCTGTTCAATATAAATGTCCTTGTGCATCGGTACGGAGGGTTAAGGGCCGACCTAATAAACAATGCCTAGTAACTTTCCACCCATTAACAAAAATAGAATTTGTGCGCGTTGGACCCCGTGAAATCGATGTTTGAATGGGATACGGAGATCTCAAATAGATTGTTCTCGCCGAGCCCATTGTTCCCACATCTTGTTGGCCGGACGTTGCTAGGGAATGGCTGGATATTTTCCCATCGAATACTTGCTGATTTCGTCGATGCACGTTGGTGATGTTCTAGCTACGGGCATCTTCATGTGGATCCTCGTTGGTTCCGATGGATGGATCACCTGAGCCTAGGACTCTCACTAGCTTGTCTAGTTTCTCTATCAACTGCTCCAAAAGGTGGTATAAATTCTGATTTTCAGTTTGCATCGTTAGGTGTTCTGTGCCTGAATCCCTATCGGCACCATCGTCAGACTTGCTTTCGTCATGGTTCTTTCCGTTGTCAATCGCGGTTGTCATCTTTTCTACGTCGCTGCATTCGTCTTTGCAACCACAAACCATCGCTACCAGACTCGTTAGCCGACGGTACATCATTAAGGGGGGGATATACAGTTAGAATGACCAAAAAATTCCATTTTATTTTTTTGCAAAAAAAATTAGTAAACTTCACGTAGAATACGCTCCTGAAACCCTTTTTTCGAAATTTGAACTCCAAGTGTTTGTTTTCATCGTTTTTCGAAGACGCCTTTTCGCGCGCCGCAGGTTTAAAGAGACGCATGACCTATTTTCAACGCGTTTTTCTCAAAACAGCATTTCGGTGTTTATGCCGGTGATAACTTGAAAACTAATTTTTCGCTTAAGCTGAAACTTATAGAATTTGTTTATTATAGTATTAGCTTCTATATGAATTAAAAATTATTGTAATATTTCATTATTAAATATGGAAAAATGTGATGAAATGGCGAGAAAAATGTGGATTTTTTCAAAAAAGTTACGCCAAAAGTGCAAATTTTATTTTTTTAACTTAATTTTAATTCATCTACTAACTGTAAATGTAATTAATGTAACATTTTTGAGTAAGCAGGTTTCAGAACTGCGACCAGGAGAGCCGGCACAAGTAAAATACAACGGCTTTTTCAACGCACTCTAACGGCCGCCATTTTGTTGAAAAAAATTAGAAAAAAATATTTTTGTATACTACATAGATACACTTATAATCGTAAAAAAGTTTCGATTGATTTGAGTAAAAACTTCACCTTGAATTTTTTTTTTCAAAAATTAATTTTTTCTCTCGTTCTAACTGCATATCTTCCCTAAATGGCACATTAGTTAATGCTCACGTTGTCGCAGCCAGCGTGTGAAAAAATGAACAGCCCGAAATGAGTGCGAAAAACAACATTATTCAATTCTTTGGTCTTTGCTGAACACAAGAATTACTGATAAAGAGAAGAGGCAATTACCAAACGAACACAAGCATTTGGTCCCCTCCAAAAAGGTGACTCGCACCGATTGCCTTCATTCACACAGGATGCTACTGACACATTTTTCTAAACAGATCTCCGGCTTAATCAGTTAAAACAAAAACAGGAGAGCCACACAGAACACAATAATCGCAAACATTCTGACGAACTGACTGAATGTGTTCTTGATAGCACCGAATTTTGGCTCTTCTGAACATTCAGTTTTGCACCGAATCGATGAATGTTGGATAAATTCACGGGATACTGCTTATAGAATTTGATTTTTTTGCACACTCCCTCTTTGATCACAAAACCATTTCATTCTCCTTTTCATTTTCTTTCCGAAAATTGAGCCATTCGCCGTGCAAAGTGTTCAGCGAGGAGAGCATTTGTCCCGTTTCTCATATAAATTGAGAGCTAGAGCCAAATGAATGAGAGCCAAATTATTCCAATTCCAAGATTTCAAAGCGAACGAACAGACATTCTAATTTTTTTACACAGTTCCACGAAAATAAGGTATACAATGTCTCAGAACTCGGAAGTATTTTGGAAGATTGTTCCTTATCAAAAATAATTAGACGTGCATATTTTTATTGTCGCGATAGAGTTGTTAAAAAAATCACGATTTCCATAAAATTATGACATATTGCATCAAAAGTTTTATCCAATTGCGATGATCGGCGAACTCTGTTGCGTTGCTGCAGCTTTTGGAGAATGGTTTTAGCTTCCCTTTCCGTGAAATTTTTGTAGAATTCACTGCAAATGTCACATTTTAGCGCAGAAAATTTTCACTCTGATTTGCAGCTGTTACCGATTAAATTCACCGTGTGATTTCATCACCAAGTTCTAACTAGAGTAACTATGTTTCTTTCCAACCACGAACTACGAAACAGCACTTCTAACGGAAAACAGTTAGAATGACCAAAAAATTCATTTTTTGTTTTTGCATAAAAAGTTATGATGTTGTTTTTGAGAAGGGAATAATTTCTCATCACCATGAGGCTCTAGGAGTAGACAGCATTTTTTTGCTAGAACCAAGTTGTGAAGAGAAAGTATTGATAGTTCCGTTAGCTCACGGCAGGCTGTGAAAATTGAATAGAAGTAGTTTGAAATCGAGCGGAGGGCATTTTGAGGTAGTATTCCGAAACAGGAAACACAGACTTTTGCCAAGCATCCCCATGCGGGGTAGGTCAAGGCGTGATCGAATACACCACCTTGACTGGCAAAAATCTGTGCACTTGATCGTGCTCATATACTACCGATAGCTTTTTTTTAATAGTTCTAACGAACTGTCTACTTGTACTCCCAAATCCCCTACATGAGAGAGAAACTATTCCCGCTCCTTTTTGGGTTTATTTTTGGCATACGACTTCTGCTTTACCCTCCTAGAGCCTCATGGTGATGAGAAATTATTCCCTTCTCAAAAACAACATCATCACAGATCGTTACCCCGCGTATGGGAGAATACAAGGAAAGAACAATATCAAGTATAAAAAGTTAGTAAATTTGAGAGAAAATTTAAACTTCATTTGATCACTTTTTTCAAATTATCGTTAGCAAATGCGAGCAAATTCCTTTAAATTCTACTAGAAGCTTATCTTTTACAGATAGGCCTCTTTTGTTTGTATTTTGCTACTTACAGACTTCTTGAGTGCAATAGACACTGAAGAGCACTCGACACTGAAGAAGTCTGTAAGTAGCAGACAAAATAGGCCTACCTGTCAAAAGATAAGCTTCTTGTAGAGTTTAAAGGAATTTTTACTAGCGATAATTTGAAAAAAAAGGGAGTCAATGTTTTAATTTTTTATTTTTTTAAAGTGATTAAATGAAGTGTTAATTTTAAATTCTCCTCGTTTTCCAATCAGTTTTCCTCAGGTATTTTGTTTTTTGCTTACTTTTTTATTTCAAATTTGCCAACAAAGTTGCCTCGAGATCGTTTTTATAACCTAAATAGATGTAACTTTTGACCTACAAATCTTGCCGATTTCTCCTACCGTTAGCGAGTAATTAACGATTTTTTCAATAAAATTACGCCCTTTTCAAATTTGTTTTACTCAATTTCAAAAAATAACCTATCCCTAGTGTTAAAATATGGCATGCAATAGTATAAACCTTCCAAATTTAGTTGAAAAATATTATTTTTGTCAGCTCCAACCAGAGAAGTTCAACATTTGAAAAAGTGCTTTTTAAAAAAAAAACCCTTATAACTTTTGTTTTACAAACGATAGCGACAATTTCAGTACATCAAAAGTTGTATCTTTTATTGTTCTAGAATCAATAAGAACACAGAAAAATTGGAATTAAAAAAGAGAAAAATAACTGATTTTTTTAGGGACACCCTAAGCTACGTAGGTAAAATTGACGTTATTCAGTCATTTTAGAAGCTACAGAAAAATTTATTCAACCAAAGTTGCTTAACATTTTCTTATCTTTAATTTTTCCGAAGAATGTATGCTCCTATTTCTGCAAATAAAAAAGTTAGATTTTCCATTGTCACTGAAACCAAGGACCACCCTAGTTCTCGTTCATACCAAAAGAAGAGCCTTATTATGAGAAACAACTTTGTAAAATACAATTTTGCTCCAAAAATTCAAACTTAGGCTGAAAAGAATCTTTCCAGCCAAATCCAGCTGTTCGACCAAAGTCTACGCTCCAAACAAAAATTCAAAAAAAAAAAAAAATATGGATAAAAGTCTACGTGGGGGGAGAAGGGTTCTGAAATTTTCAAAAATGAGTCTCCATGGTTCATGAACAGGCCCATACGACTACCGACTGGCCCAAAGAAGGTGTGGGGCACGACTTCGGGTCCCAACATTTTAGGGGCTGCCATAAAATGAGCTTCACTTATTCTTTCGTGCGGCATGGACACAGTTGTACAAAGGACCTAACAATAACCGATACGTTGATGACCTCCAGGTCCCGCAACTGTTCATTCGGCCCAATTTTTTCATGTTGATTCAATTAATGTATACCTCATTTACCGACAAAGTCTCCCATGAACCCTTAGCTGAGAGCTAATATAAATCACTGAAATCATTTCGGTCCGTGTCGCGTGCTTTATACTACCCAGGTAACCAATAAGCATTCCCGATCAGAAGCGTATAACATAAAAATTACAAAATTATAACAAACCTTGTTACGACTAACTGATAATGATAAAAATTTGTTTAAAACATTTTCATCTGGATAATTGTAAAACATACTTATAACAAATTATAATTTAATGCCCTGGGAGGCTTAAGCTGCGTAGAGAAAGTAAATTAATTTCAACACTAGATGATATGATATTGCTACATGTTATAAAAACAGCGTAACTGAATAACAAAACTTGAAATAATTTTGCTGTTTCCTTTTGGTCGCGTTTGCATATGCAGTAAATAAACCCTAAATCTGCATTTCAGCATTATATTAGCGTTATATCAGCATCTTGAATGCTATCTGTAGTAAAGTTGCATTTCAAATGCTATTTAATTGCTTGTAGCCTGTAATAAGCTTTTCGAATGCAAAGTAGCATTAATGAAGCGTTATCATAGCATTGCAGTAAAGCAGCCGTAAATTGGGCCAATAGTGGCATTTATGTTGCATTTAAGGCGACTTAATTGCTTGATAGGCTGCCTTAAAGACGCTTTGAAACTGCTTATTGGTTACCTGGGTAGCCTTGAATAGCATAGTCCAGAATGAAGGAGATCACGAAAGTGCAGTATGAAGGCAATTTCATAAGAAGTAACGGATGAAAGTAAAACAATAAAAACATTGCTATATGTACTAGTCATATGTGTTATGATATGTATAAATTAGAAGATAAGATCAATACACCAACGTGGTCTTACGTGAACCTCGTGGTTATATCCCTGCTATAATCCACCTCTATTTTTTCACACATTGAGGATGTATGTTAATTCAAGCAGCGCTGTGTGCCATTTGGATAGTGTTCAATTTTACAGTTCAATCTTTGTCATTACTTCACCATAACTCAATGTATCATTATATTTGATAATATTGGTTTATTGATTTTATTTTATAGATTACTTATGGTTTTTTTTTGCCATTTTTCTTTAGCCTCCTTCCCATTAAATCTTCCCTTTCCTAACGCGGTGGCAATAACCATTAGGTCAGCAAAAATAGAGGCGCATTGGTGTTATAAAATCAGCATCAAGCTGCAAATAATGACCTTGATAACAGTAAATAAAAATGTCTTAATGTTAGTTTTGTTAAATTTCAATAGATTTAACAAACTTTTTCAGGATACCTCAATCATACATTGAGGATGTATGTTAATCTTACTTTTATCTGTTCGTTCGTTCTTAGTTCTCTGTGTAGTAACAGCAAGATCTGGCAATAACAACCTCAAGCGGTCAATCATGGTTATGCTCAACATTACAGATGTTGAAAAGTAGGTCAACATTAATCACGAATCTATAATTTTATTTTCAAAACATTGCTAGAATTTCGTATCCAAATTTTATTCGGCTCTTCGTAACGTTGGAAAACAGATAAAATAGTAAACACAGAGCAATTTCCCCCGGAGAACTGACAAATTCTATTACGGTGCTGTCAATAAATAATGTAATCTTGAGTTCGCCCACAGCTACCTGTCTACCGAAGGGGACCTTGCCTATGTGTTTGCAGCAATTGGTAGCGCCGGGATGCTGAGAGCAGATGTTTTGCTCAGTAGCTCGACCGAACCAAACAACAATGATTGCTGCTTTGTTTTTCATTTGCATTTCGGCAGAAGAGCTAGGAGCGCGCTGATTTGCTAACAAAACGGAATCCAAGAAACGGGATCCTTCCGAGCATTATTAAGTGGCCCATATTGAAGGACCGCCTCCACTTCCCGGAACAATCAACCGTGAGCAAAATTAGAATAAGCGCTCTTCTCAGCACAAAACGAACAACACAATTCTGCAGTTCACCTCGCACACATAAAAGGATTATAGTCTGTAAAGCTGAAGCACTAGTTTGCACCATGTTGGCGATGTCTTGCTCGTTCGGCTCGGATCCAGGGACGGCCACCTTCACGAGCATCGTTCGTCCTTCCTAAGCCAGATTCATTTTACGACCCCACATATGCGGCCCGGGCCGGCGGTATCGGAATGCATGAGCCCATATATGAGCCATATCTTTTATTCATTTATATCTATTTCGCATTTATGTCGCTATTAAGACAGAAAGATGCTGTGGTGGTTGGCTCTTTTGGGTGGTTTATTTCCAGGAGAAATAAAAAAATCCATCCTCCCTCTACGGGGGTGGCTCACAGTGCTAATTGTATTATGCATGTTGGTTTTCCCTTCGCTTCTTCGAGATGAAAATGGCACCGATAGAAGGTGTATACGTGTGTGTGTGTGTGTGTGTGTGTATGTGTCTACACATTCGGAACGTAAGTGACACTGTTAGTGCAGGTGATAGTGTTCAGTCTTCCGTTGTGCTATCAGCTGCTGCTTCCGAAGATTTCAGGCACACAGAGCTAGAAGGCATCTGGTAGGGATTGAGTTTCTAGGAATGGATGCAATAGTAGTGTTTCGTGTTATCCTTCGTCGTACGACCGTATGGAAGATGCGGCGTTCGGGTGGATGTTTATGGGAATCATCACAGCAGAAGGATCTTTGTAATTAGATTTAAATTAAACGGAGCAGTAAATGATAGACTAATATTCATCGTTATGGATTGAGTGGGGGCGTTTCTTTATAGCTGTAACTAGGAAATATCAGGTTAACACATGTTTGATATTGAATGCTACGATTTTTGGTGCAGCACTGCACAGTAGAAAGGGTAGCAGTTTTTGATCCCTTAAAGCACTGCTCCATAAGAGGCGTATGATGTTAGAGCAAATATGTCACAACCGGAATTACGAACTAAAAATTTTAACGAGTCTAGTTTAGGCACCAGACTACTCTAGTACTGTAATCATATCTCCGACCTGATGGCTGAAGGTGTGATTCCAAATTCGGAAGCAAGGCATAAATATATTGAACGTGTCTAAAATAAATGCCCCAATGTCCGAAAAAGCTATCAATCTTAGATCGGACTTGAGTTCCTTTTGGCATTTTTATTATTATTTATCTTTTTGGGCAATGGCGAGAAGTCCTTACTGCATCTTTCAATCAATTTTCAATCTTGTGGAGGTGACTTTCGTTACCTTACGGCGCGTTTTCGGAGACGAAGTTTTCTTTTTGAGCATCTGGGTACGCGTGCCACCATAGAATCACTTTCATCAGATGAGTCAGAGCCCGATTCTTCAGCTGACGAAATCGAAAATTGGGTTTCACCTTGAGCGGCTGTTGCAGACTTATGCATTTCTGCATAATTCTGCCTGGAGCATTCAGAGATGGAGCGCTATACTTTATCGCAGTGGCTGTTGTACCTTGGGCACTCCTGCAGTCCTATCTATAAACCTTTGAGCACTCGCTTTTTTGTACTTTGTACAATCCATGTAGATTTTCCGCTTACTATTTCGATGCAGAAGCACTTTCCGATTGAAAACCCCTCTCAAAGATCATAATGGTCACCTTTTCGTATGTGAGAGGGCCTATCTCATGCAAACGGCCGTAATGGGAGACCAATAACATGATCAGCAGTGATAGTATCACGCTCTGCTTTCTTTAAATTGCTACGTCGTAGAACGTTTATTTGAAGGCACTGAAATAAGTGTGATACTGGCGGGTTTAGCCACAATTCACCTTCAAATACCTGATATCAATGAATTTAGGGAAGCGAAAAAATGTGCACCTTTCATTTGCTTGCCAATTTTATTGTTTAGTGTTTTTCATTCTCTAATTATCATTGATTAAACAACAATTATATCTTTACAGTTGGTATCGTTAGTAATCTTTTTGTTCGCTTCGTTATTGACAAGGGTGAGTGTTTTGATCATAACTGTGAGCAACTAATACCATAGCAACTAATAACTAGTGCTTGAGAAGTTTGATGACACGATATCTAGTTGGTTACAAACTGCGCTCAATATAACTGTAAAATGGTGTAGAATAGAGGGTTTGAATGTAAACCATTTCTAAACTGTTATAGCACCTTTTAGAAAGCAAAATTTAAAACAGCCTACTCTCAACGGAGTTCAAGTTAAGTTCGCGGAAGAAGTGGAATATTTTGGTGTTACTTTGGAATTAAAAAAAACAGATTTGTAACTCTCATTTAGGTTATCTTTAAGGGTACAAATGCCCTGTGGGTATGTAGTAAAGCAGTGGGTAAAACATGGGGACTACGACCAAAAACTGTCCACTGGATTTATTCTGCAATAGTTCGTCCGAAAATTACATATGGCGGCCTAAACTTAGGAGGTAACCACATAAGGGAACCTAGGTAAACTACACATTTGTGTTGCCTGTGTATCAATAATTGGGGAAATGAAAAGTACATTTATTGCTTTAGATACCTTTCTTAATATGTTACCTTTACATCAATTTGTAAAGCAGCATACAGTGAAAAGTGCCCGTAAAATTCGAACGTCAATACAAAAAGATTTTAGATGGTGATATGGTAGGACAGTTAAAGATTCTTAGAAGATTTGATGACAACGAAGACAAACTATGACGTTCTCTTCGAAGTGGTTAAATCAAGCCGCTATGTATACGAGACTGGTAAGCCTAGTTTGCGTCCGGCAGCCCTAAGTTTGCACCTTTAAACTGAAGAAATGATCCATTAAAAATTGAAATTCATTCCATAAAAAACGTATTCATGACCCATTAAACTCTGGTCAATATCCATAATAAAATGGATATGAGCCATAACATTTATCAATGTGATCCGTAATTTATATAAAATTTAGCAATAAAATGTCAAAAAAGTACCGTTATATATCTAGGGTATGATCAATAGAACTGTACGGATTACCCATAAACATATACCGAATGTTCCATAAAAGGTTCAATATCATTCCTTAAAGTTGTAAAATTGATCCTTAGAATGTAACGTTTGTGAACTTAAATATATACACATGATCAATAAATTATTGATCCAATCTTTAATAATCCATGATAGTTTTGAAAACTTAACCGCAAGCTTCTAAATATGGCCCATAGGAAATAAACTTTGGGCATTTAAAATAATATGTAGGATCCATAAATTGTGCCATAATTATTACAATGTTGAGTTTATATTTTTTTAATTTTGGCTACGGGGAAATCGATCCTTGACTGCGCTACTACTCAGATCTATTAACATGTCCGTTTCTTTAGCTATGCGGCTCAAATATTGCTATTAAAGAAGGATTGCTTTTTAGAAGATTTTAAATTTTTCAGAGAGCTGATTTACTTTCACGATTTCACGTTCTTTTACGACCGCAACTGCGACACATGTTTCCCAATAAATTTGTTAAAGTTTGCATGTAACGAACTAGGGAAGATTTTCCTATATTATTCTCATCACTTTGCAATTCATCCTACTTGCAATTAAACAATGGACAGGTGACAGGATTAGTTAGTAATATTTGTTGTTGTTATTAAAAGTAAGCAAACATTATTAGAAAACGAAACCGATCCTTCAACTGCCCAATTGTTTGATTCATCGTAGGATAAATAAAGGAACAATGAGATTAATATGGGGACACTTACTCTACATGTCAAATTTAAGGCTTGATCAAACTATTATTTAAGATTTTTTTTATAAAATTATGCCGGGCAAACGCTTGCCGTCCAACTCGCTATCGCTCGTCGGACCTAACTACAAAAAACATCCTCCGTTTGCATTATACCGGGCAAATGCTTGAATCAGTCGTTAACTTGAATACGATATCGGAAACTTCGACCGCTTTCTACTTCCTTAGTTCTTCAATCCTCAACTGCTCAGCAGGCAACATTGATATTTCTAGCACTTGGAGTACATCATAACAAATCGTGGCTACTATGTCACATTGTACAATATAGTGTGTCTGACTGAGGAGCTGTTTGATTTTTTTTCTTCTGAAAACTAATGTTTGAAAAAATCGAAGTTAAGAAAATTTTCTATAAGAATTATTTGCTACGGATCATTTATATCAGTTTATAGATTATTATTCATTGTTTTATGGATCATAGACAATTTATTTATGGAACATTTTTAATAATTTATGAATCATGTGCACGTATTTTAGTGCACAAATGTTACATTCTGTGGATCAATTTTACAACTATAAGGAATGATATTAAACCTTTTATGGAACATTCGCTATATGTTTATGAGTAATCCATACTATTTTAGTGATCATACCCTAGATATATAACGGTACTTTTTTGACATTTGATTGCTCAATTTTGAATAAATTATGGATCACATTGATAAATGTTATGGATCATATCCATTTTATTACGGATATTAACCAGAGTTTTATGGGTCATGAATGCGTTTTTTGTGGAACGATTTTAAGTTTTTAATGTATCATTTATTAGTTTTTATATGCAAAAGTATGTTTGCCGTTTGGGTCCAGGTTCAATTGCGTTTTACACGGATAGGTCGGAAATGGAAAAAAATACTAAAGCCGAGATTTATGGCCTTGGAATCAGGAAAACTATACCAATGGAACATAGTCCAACGGTATTTCAAACAGAAATAAATGCCATTAATAAATATGTGAATGTTTAACAGGGAAACACAGATTTTCAAAGATCTGCTTTTTTTCGATAGTCAAGCAGCTCTCAGTGCGCTTAAAGCTTTTACATGTAAATCGAGTGGGAGCTAGTGTGAAATGCCCGGCCATTGTGGTATTGAAGGAAATGAAAAAGCTGACAGCTTAACAAGGAAAAGTTCAGCATCAAATTTTATTGGTCCGAAACCATTAGGTGGAGTCTCAGAGTGTGCTGGAATAAAAAAAATTGGGAAATGTCCATAGTAGAATCAAACTTGAATGCTACGGAAACATGCAGACAAGTCAAGAAATTTATAAGACAAAGAGCAGTAACATCCCAGATCTTACTAAATCTTTGTAAAACAGATCTTCGGGTAGTTACTGGTCTGTTGACTGAACACTGTCCGAGTATGTATCACCTAAAGAAAATTGGAAGAATTCATTCTACAGAATGTCGTTTTTGCCAATTTGAAACTGAAACTTAGGGTCTTCTTTTTGCAGTATTTTTTACCGGTCCAAAACGTCTAACTACCCACCATAACCTATCCCGACCAGGAGGGCATAACATAAAAGTAACAAAATTATATCAAATCTTGTTCTTTTGTTTATGTTATGTACATCATAGTTTGCTATAATTTTGTTATCTCTAGAGGATCTTTTGTTAGAATTTCAGTTATTTTAACAACATCCGCGATCTAAATTCTTACAACCTCTGTTATGAAAACAGCGTAACTGAATAACAAAACTTGAAATAATTTTGTTGTTCCCTTTTGGTCGGGATCCTTGTTCCTTTCCTTGGAGTACATGGGGTAAGTATAGACCAGGTCGCCATTACCCTTCCTTCACAATCGGCTTTGGACTGACTTGTGCTCTTACTGCCCTACCAAACGCTGCAAAAGGTAAATGAAAATGAAAATAAGATGCACCTATCGATATAAAATCAACGTGTATTCCACAAGAAACAACGTATTCCTTGACTTCAGAAATTGCTCAAATAGCGCGGTTGAATGCGTTGTAGCGAGATATGTCAGCGTAAATAAAATACGTAGTGTGTCAAGTTTGATATAACTGGTTCCAACTTAGTATATCTCGTCATATTGACCATCTAGACAGCTTCTGACTTCGAAAAATGGGTCCAGTATATCAAGGCCTTTTGATTGGTGACTATAAGTTACAAATTTTATCACTATGCGGCGCTAACCAAGTAGCACCGAAAACATAAATATTCAACATACATTAATTGTTATGTTATGTATTCTCCTTGCGTGGAATAACGATTATGATGTAGAAGGAGATGTTCGCTCATCACCATGAGGCACCAAGAGTGAACATTAATATTTTTGGCTAGAATGAAAGATGTGAAGAGAAAGTGTTGAAAGTTCCGTCAGTGTGCGGCAGGCTGGAAATAGAACAGATGTTTTTATTTAGGAAAATTGAGCGAAAGGGCATGTATCCAGTGGTACTCGAACCATGGACGTCAATTTTTGCCTAACATCCCACTGCGGGGTAGGTTGTAGGACGGACCAAGTCCGCCACTGCAACAGGCAAAAATTGACGTATGGAAAGACGCTCATGTACCACTGTGGCTTGTATAGTTATTCTAGCGATCTATTGTGTGCATTCTGTTTCTGTTGAGCGAACATCTCCTTCTACATCATAAATATTCAAGTTTTATTTTTCATGTGTCATGCTATAGATCTACTATAGGGGGTAGACAAAATAACTAGCACAGAGAAATATATGGATAACTTTGGAGTGCTCTAACTTCACGAAATATTGACCGGTTTCAATTCTCTTAGAAGCATTCAACGGGGAAATTAATGTATTTGTATTTATAATGCAGTAACGGGAATGGCCACAGTTCCCGGATACCGGAGATATTCCAGATTTTCGGAGGGGACGTTTCACATGTCAATTTTCTGGTGAAATTTTGTACAGGATGCCATTTAGAAATATTTTTCTCTAGTAAATACTCAAAAAGCGGTAACATTTTCCAAGCGAATGACACGATGAACTGAAAAGTCGGCCTTAAAATGGCCGAGGTATGACCATTTTCCTGGAGCAGTTTCCTCTAAAGGGTTCTGTTTCTTCACAAAGCTTTATTTAAACTTAAAGTGGACATTCGGACACATTGGCCACTCCCGGGGCCACCGGAATATTCCCGGGGGAACCTTCAGCAGGGGCCAATTACATTTTTACGCCATAACATGCCGTGCGACAGCTCTATCTTCATAATTGTTCTTAAATAATGTTTTGGTATACTAGAAAAGACCATTGATCACCCCCGGGAGCACCGGAACGACCTAAGGGGAACCTCTAGAAGGGGCAAATTACATTTGTACGCCTAAACATGCCGTGCGACACCTCCTTCTTCTTATTTTTTTCATCACAAAGCTTTTCTCAAGCTTAAAAATGACATTTGGACACATTGGCCACACCCGGGCCCACCAATATATTCCCGGGGAACCTGTAGCACTGGCCAATTACATTTTGACGCCAAAACATGCCGTGCGACAGCTCTATCTTCATGGTTTTTCACAAATAAGGTGTTGGTATATTAGAAAAGACCATTCGCAACATTGGCCGCGCCCGAAATCACCGGAACGACCCCGGGGGATCCTGTAGTAGACCAATTACATTTTTACAACCAAACAGGCCGTGTTACAGCTCTATCTTCATGATTTTTCATAAAGAATATTTAGATATACATACATACACGGTGTTCAATAAGTTCGAATACAAGTTTTCATCATTGCGTAGGTATGCGCCATGTACATATTCTGCATTGGTATTGGTGTCAGCTTTAGCTTCATTCATACGCTACCGAATGTGCGCGGTGTTGACATTCTGTTAGTTGTTGTTCGTTTGTTACGCGCGATGAAAGAGTATCGGGACTTCGTAATTAAGCGTTTTTTGAACGGTGAGCGACCCGGCGATATATTCCGGCTGCTGAAATCGCATGGGGTCAAGCGGAACTTTGTCTACACGACCATCAGGCGATACCGGGAGACGTCCTCGACCAATGACCGTGCGAGATCCGGTCGGCCGCGTTCAGCGAGGACGCCACGGGTCATCAAGATCGTGAGGGAGCGAATTCGGCGCAAAAGAACCGCTCAATCCGGAAAACGGCTGCAGATCTCAACGTTTCCATTGGAACCGCTCACACCATACTCACCAGGGACCTTGGTTTCAGGCCTTACAAAAACGTAAGGTCCATGGCGTTTCGGAGGCTACCAGCAAAAAGCGGTTGGATCGAGCTAAGAGGATCCTCTCTCGGCACGCTGGTCAGGAGTTTGGGTTTTTCGGACGAGAAACTGTTCGTGCTGCAGCAGCCGCACTAATGTGCAAAATGACCGGGTGTGGGCGCCATCGAGGGACAGCATTCCTGAATCCAATATAAACATCCCTCGGTTCCAAAGTGCCGCGTCGGTGATGGTTTGGGGGGCAGTATGCAAACGTGGTAAGCTACCCTTGGTGTTTATTGAAAAAACGTCAAAATCAACGCGGCGTACTACAAAACTGAGGTTTTGGAAAAAGGTTGTTGCCCCCAGTCTCCGAAGCCTCTACGGCGATGAGCACTACGTGTTCCAGCAGGGACGGTGCACCAGCCCATACGGCAAATGTGGTTCAAGCCTGGTGTCGGGACAATTTAACCGACTTTCTGGACAAAACTTTGTGGCCTCCCAGCTCCCCGGACTTGAATCCTCTCGACTTTTTGTTTGGTCCTATATGATGGCGAAGCTGAACGAATACAAGGTCAGCACTTTGGATCATTTCCAAGACGGTAATTCTCAAAATCTGGGACGAAATGCCCATGCAGTCCGTGCGTGCCGCCTGCGACGCGTTCGAGAAACGTTTGAAGCTCGTTAAGGAGTACAAAGGGGGGTCATTCCAAGAGAAATGTTGTAAACGTTCCTTGTAAACATAGCTCAATAACATAAATCCAAAAAATAAAAAACATGTTTTCATTTTTTTAACAAATTTTGAAAGTGTATCCGAACTTATTGAACACCGTGTAAAAAGACCATTCGGTACATTGACCATTCCCGGGGCCACCGGATTGTTCTTGGTGGAACTTGTAGCAGGGGTCAAGTACATTTTTACGCCAAAACATGCCGTGCAACACCTCTTTCTTCTCCTTTTTTATTACGAAGCTTTCTTTAAACTTAAAGTGGACATTTGGACACACTGGCCTATTCAACACATTGGCAACCCTTGAAACTATCGATACGCCCCAGAAAAACATTTTGTTGAGACAACTGTGTTTTCGTATCTAAATATGATTTGTTTTTTTATTTTTCGTATTCCCAAATAGCCGTTAGAAAAATATGACCTTTAACAAATGAAAGTTTTCTATATTTCTCTACTGTTTAATAATAATGCACACTAATACGGTGTTGGACCGCCATTCACTTGGATGACCGCTTAAAAGCGTCTTTGATTCATACAGCTTATGAATGGTTTCAATTGGAATTCGGTACCATTCTTGGATTAGAAGATCCTCGAGTGATTTCAGCGACAATGGAGGAGGAAAAACACTGCGAATTCAAGCTTCCAATATGGACCAATGTGGCTTGATGAGGTTCAAATCAAGTTGCCTTAACCTGCATTATTCTGCCAAAATTTGTCAAGATTTTTGACGTAAAAGTTATGAAGAAGAGGGCTGAGGCATGACCCTTGGGGCAGACCCAATGCTTCGATCTGTCCAAGTCTTTTGTTCAGAGAGCCAAGGGCTGGAAAGGAATGCATACGTACAAAGCGCAGAAGGCTCCCAATCGTGATGACTCAGATGCTGACGAAGGCTCATGCCGAAGCCGGACTTTCGACAGCTTCCGGGGCTACTGTTCTTCATTGCACAGCACAAGTTTGATGTTCCGGAGAAAGCAAGGACACTTTCAAAGTTTGCCAAGAAAAACATGATTTGGCAAGCGATCTGCTCATGTGGCAAACGTGGTGCGCCGTTCGTGACTACCGGGACTGTAAACGGAGCGATCTACCTCAAGGAGTGTCTACAGAAGCATCTGCTTCCTCTTTTGAAGCAACCACGAGGTCCCAACGATTTTCTGGCCGGATGCGTCGTGCCACTATTCAAATGTTGTCCTGGAGTGGTTCGACGCCAATGAGGTCACTTTCGTACCCCCCGAACGCACCGGAACTAAGGCCCATCGAAAAATACTGGGCTATCATGAAACAGGCACCACGAAAGTATCCCACGGAGGTCAAATCTGAGAAAGAAATTAAGAGAAAACGTGGGTTTCCGTACAGAAGAATCTAGAGTCCTAATGGGTGGAGTTAATCGTTAAATGTGAGCGTACGGTTATGGTATTGAAGTTGTATGAAATAAATACTAAAAAATCATGTTAATGATGGGTTAAATTTCATTGTCTGAAAGTTTGAAAAGGATCGGTTAAGTAGGTAATTTTCTACGACGTTTTATCTAAGACGCAATTTGATGTGGGACACCCTCTAAAGGGTGTTTTGATCAAAATTTGGTCGACTTAAACTTGACGCATTTCCTTTTCCACTCCTCATTTTGAAGATGTTTGCACACCGCTCATTTTGAAGATGTGTGCGTGTAGCATTACGCCTCTGTTTTGATTTTGAGAGTAGCACTTTAGTTATCAAAATGTCGTCGGAGGAAGAGAAGCAACGCATCAAAATTACGCACGTGCATTGCGAAAATCCAAACTACTCTCAAGCCAAGTTGGCGAAGCTGTTGCATGTGGCTAAACCAACTGTTACCATAAACACAACTGTTGTTGTATTAAAAATGTTCGGTGAACGTTTGTCGACAACCAGGAAAGCTGGATGGGGGGGTAATCGAAAGCCGGAGGCCACAGGGACGCGAGTCGCCCGCTGTTTCGAGCGGAACCCCAACGTCTCCGTCCGAGATGTCGCAAAGAAGCTGGGAGTGGCGCCTTCAACCGTGGATAGAGTTGAAAAACGAACTAGACTGTTTACTTACAAGAATGTGGTGACTCCAAATCGTGACGATGAACAAAACACGTCGGCCAAATTAGGATCTCAAAAGTTATAAAGGGTGTCCACGATGAAATTGCCACACTATGAAATTGATCTAACTTTATAACCGTTTAATGAAAATTTGGGTGGATTTAGTTCATAGTGTATTTTTTACATCCTGCAAGTTTTAAAGTCCTGTGATCAAAACTCGCGGAAATGGAGTCGAAAGAACAGCTCGTGCGTGATAAAATCTTGCGCATTCATCACGAGAACAAGGATCTCTCGCATCGTTCCATCGCTAAAACGTTGGGAATCGCGAGTTCCACGGTGTCGCGAGTGATTAAGCGGTTCGAGGAACGGTTGACCACCGATCGGAAGCCCAAAAGTGAAGGAAAAAGTATTCCGTACAACACCAAAAATCACAACCGCGTAGTTGGGGCCTTCAACCGAAATCCGAACGCCTCCGTTCGGGATGTGGCTAAGAAACTGCACCTAAGCCGAAGTTTTGTCCAGAAGGCCAAAACTAAGGCTGGGCTTCGAACGTTCAAGGTACAAAAGGCCCCTAATCGCGACGAGAAGCAGAACAAGTCCGCCAAAACCCGTGCCAGGAAGTTGTACCTCAACATGCTGACGAAAGTTGAATGCTGCATCATGGACGACGAAACATATGTGAAGGCCGACTTCAAACAGATCCCCGGCAACTTGTTTTTCACGGCCAAGGATAAGTTCAGCACTCAGAAGATGTCCAAATTTGCGAAGAAATTCCTGGTTTGGCAAGCCATCTGCACGTGCGGGAAGCGGAGTGCACCTTTCGTGACCCAGGACACGATGAACGGACATGTGTACATAAAAGAGTGCCTCCAGAAGCGGCTGCTTCCTCTCCTGAAGGCCCACAACGTCCCAACAATTTTCTGGCCGGATTTGGCCTCATGCTACTACTCCAAGGACGTGCTGAAGTGGTATGCGGACAATAAGGTCAATTTCGTGCCGAAAATGTTCAACCCTCCCAACACTCCGGAGCTCCGCCCCATCGAAAAGTACTGGGTGATTATGAAGCAGCACCATCTTAAACGACCTAAGGTAGTGAAGACAGTCGAGGAACTGAAGAAAGTATGGGTTTACATGCAAAAAACGGTTGATTCACAGGTTGTGCAGAATCTTTCCCTGAAAATTTGATGACAATCGGATGAAAACTCGAATTTTGCGAATCAATTTTGTGTGTGGCAATTTCATCGTGGACACCTTTTACACGACGATGCTGTCGAAGTTTGATCGCGTGGTACAGGACGAAGAAGCTTCTGAAGCGACACAATTGTTCCGTTCCATTTTGGTCGGATTACGGAAAAAAAATCCATGGAGTGGTGTGCTGCCAACGACGTTCAAATTGTGCCCGAGGACAAAAACCCTCCCAACACGCCAGAGCTCCACCCAATCGAACAATATTGGGCCATCGTCAAGCGGATCCTTGAGAAGACTCAAAAAGCTGTTGTGAGCGGGAAACAGTTCAAGGCAAACTGGAGTTTGGCGGCGAATAAAGTGGACAAGGAGACTGTACAAAATCTTATGGTGGAAGACCCGGCAGTTCGCTTTTGGAAAAAAGGAAGCTTAGCTGAATATTTCTCCTGTACTCTGTATTAACTGAACTTGAAAAAGAAAAAGGATTTTACTTATTAAACGTGTTTGACCAAATTTGGATCGGAACACCCTTTATACCATATTGCTTCGGGAATGCTTTGCCTTATTTATTTGAATAATGGGGTGGAAAGTATCAATAGTGTTATCTTTGCAAAACTAAGTGCATCCAACTTAGCTTCTCGACATTATTTGCGTGGGCTACAATTTTAACGTGGACACCCTTTATTTTACAATTAATTCCATCACCACTCCACTTTGTCGCACAAATTTATCAAAATCGTGTACACAAAGGCACCGCCATTTGCCTCCACAGTTGACTGAACAACCAACATTTGTGCAACACTGGCTGCATTTATAACGAGGGCTGCAAACAACAGCGGAGCTACTCCAAAGCCTCCAGCTGAGAGGATTTATGCACTTTGAGCTGTTTTCGTTCCCAGCTCCAGCTCCAGCTCCTGCCTCCTAGCAGGACCCGTAGAATAGTGTGGATGCGGTAAGAATAATTTCTTGTGCTCGTAGTCACGTTTGCAGCACGGAATGAGCTGTGAATGAAGTTTTGGTTCACGCATCATAGAAGGAGTTCGCTTGCACAAATATTTGGTTAGCCACAAATTATACACTGCCACTTGGGGTGGGGGCAGATTAGAGGTTAGGTTTAGAAGGTTGATAATGGTTAGTGTTCTAATCGGGTTTAACTGATGGAGACTAGGTGAAAGTTTCACTGTGACGGTTCCTGTCTTTAGCAAGATTACTCCATCAACTCCCACCCTTCCCGTAAATACCGAATCTAGTTTCCCCTACAGGAGATTATGGCTTGCGGGAAACTTTTGTTCTGCTCAATCGCCACCCGGAACCCGGTTATCACTAGACGAAACAATTTAAAGTGCTTTTTCCCGTCTGACCCAGATAAACTGCCATTATTCCTCGGCGAAGCTCGAGGCCATAGAAGTTGAAAGCAATCAGCGAACTTTCCCCGCAACCCGGTCCCGGAGCCCGAAGATTTACAAGGCGGATATCAACCCCTCGGGACCTGATTTTCCCTCCGATGCAACTGTCAGATAAGATCAAAAATTTCAAACTGGGAAGAGGGTCTGATTTACGTATTACGACAATGATCCAATAGAGCGGTTATCAAAGGAACGACCGACCTATTTGCTTGGTGACCCCAAAACGGCTGCACCAGCGGAACCGATGCACCTGTTCTAACGGCTAGGAGGTTGTACACCTTTTGCGTGCCCGATGGCCATAAATTGTAGAAATAATTAAATTCCACGACCATTGTTCCTCGGCGTCGTCGCCATCGCTTCCTGGGCTTTTCCCGCTAACTGGGAAGCAATATGGCCGCGTTGAGTTCGGTGGGCTTAGCCCGGATCCGGGAATACTTGATGCACAGTATGCGCTTGTTTTGCACCATTATCTGTTTCTTCCTATCTGCTTCACATTATATTGTGAGCGGCGGTTTTTCTGTTTTAAAATGTGCGCTGGTTGCATGTTCGGTCGGTGTTGTTATTTCTGTAATAATGCACAGGAACTGCAGGATGTCCGTGGCCAGCCAAGAGTGGGGAAAAGTTTGTTGGAGTTTTGTCGATACTGTTTGCGCTTTGTAATTATAGACTCGATAGGTTGAGAATTCATTGACTCACGATAGACAAAACATACTTCCTCGAATTTTAAAATTCTCCTCACGTAGCGCATACAGTGCGAGACATATCTTCGGCGGCAACCACGGAATTGGATCATCTTGCGCTAATGGGCTTCCTAATTGGTTTCTCCGAAAAGCAAACATGCTTCTCCGTTGACCTACAGAGGAGAATCCCTAATGGCGCTTCTGCCATTCGAGCTTTAATGTCGCTGACAATCTAGTACGAAAGAATCTCTTGCTTCACATGCTGACACATTTTTTCTAAGGTGGGATGGATATTGTCCTTGAAGACGATAACCGCAGTCATTATCATTTATTACATCCCAATTTCAAGCTAGCGGTTAGCGATAAAATTGTGGGAAGTGCGCAATTTTCATGCAAAATTTATACGTTAATTGACTGACATTAGCCATTATCGGGGCGGGTAGATTAGAAATGCAAAGCATCTGGATTGGATGCGAAACTAGGTCGGCGAGTGGTTTGATATTGGCACAGTTCCATTAAATGGAGGTAATCTCTGTTCGGGAATCTGTGTTCCATTGTAGGTACTTTGGGATTGCTTTGTTGATAGTCCTTAATACGGATATTGTGACATTGAGGAAAGATAGGGTTACGGCATACAATTAAGGCTTTGTGTACCTGGGTAGGAAATCCACGTAAATACGAGCTTAAATTAAACCTTCTTTTACTTGTATTATATTTAAATTTCAATTCATGTCCAATAACTTTTAGTTTTAATAGGGAGAACTACATTAGACAAATCGTCCTTAGCGCTGTGGGTAAAAAGTTACCCCATGGAGTACCTAATAAACGCGACTGTACTAGTTGGTTCTTGTGGTTCTTAAAAATGGTAAAATCATACGAAAATTTTAAAATCCAGGCATCGATTGGTGCTGGGTTCATTCGCCTTAAAGACTTACAAGTGTCCGTACCACCCCAAAATGTCTCACTTTGAATTTTACTATTTTGTTTTTTATCTCTTTGAAATCGTGAATAATTATCGAATTTGATCGTCAAAACCGTAAGTTCGTACGTCTTTTCATTCTTCCACAAAAAAAATAAAAACTTTGCCTTATTTTTGCCCAAATTCAGGGGAGGGTCCCCTTAAAGATTAATGATTGCAAACACTGTTGTATAGCGTATGAAAGATTGCACAAACAATTTCGTTGTTTACGCCTTATTTGGCTTGGAATTAAGCGAGGAGAAATCTTACGCGATTTCTGAATTAATTATTTTTTTCTGTGTACGATCCTTCAGTATTCCATAATAAATGGTTATTATTGGTGAGGTATAAAATTTTGGAAAAGTTACATTAAAATAAATTCATATCTCTGAAACAGCTAGGAAATTCAATTTTGTTTATGCAAACCCAGAACTGTTGTTTTAAAATCACTTTCAATTTGAAAATATAATTTGTTTTTCATTGATTTAATGGCTTGTAGGCAAGGACGCTATAGTTAAAAATATTTTCTTTTTGAAGGATTTTACTTTTGGGGTTACCTTATATGGCATGGTATTATCCCAAGTAACACACTATGGTCAAAACTAGTTGTAGTAACTTGATTATGACTTAGCAAGTCATATTTCTGTTATCTTAACCAAATGGCAACCATTGTGCTACGAAGGATGTCATTTGGCATAGGATGTTGGATAATCAATGACCATTTCCTTGCAGAACCAACGTTCAACGAGAGTCAACCGATTGACATGTTACTATGAGCCAAGCAATTTTACTCGTTATTTCCAAGCGCTGCACGCTTAAACTTGACAAGAATCTACCTCTTTTGGTCGATAGCGTCTTTGGCTGGGTCGTTGTTGGCTCTTCAGGTTCAATCTCTGTCGATCAGTCTACATCTAGCGCTTGTGAAGCAGTCCCCCTTTCAATGATTTTACTCGAGGATAGTTTGGAGCGATTCTGGAAGACGGATGAGAACGAAACTGCGAGTCCCAGTACAAGTCTACAGCTTCCCGTAATTCTGAAAGCCGATACATCGTGCGATACCCGTAAAAAGCTAAGTTTACCGAGATGATCTGCGATTCTAAGGTACATGCTTGAAGTCGATTCGACTACCTTGAAAGACGTCTGGAACGAAACCCGCCACTGAAATACGAATATCATCAGTTCATACAAGAGTATCTCTCATCACATGCGCCTGGTCGAAACGGACGACGAACAATGCTCTCTGGTCTATTACCTGCCGCAACACCCCGTAATTAAGGAGGCAAGCACGGCAACCAAGGTCTGTGTCGTGTTTGATGGCCCAGCGAAGACCTCTCCCTCAACGAAGCTCTTTGCGTGGGGCCCGTGGTGCAGGACGAACTTATTGATATCATCCTGCGGTTTCGAACGTTTCCAGTTGCTCTAGTCGGTAACATTACCCAAAAGTACCGGCAAGTCCTTATCCATCCCGATGACACCGCACTGCAGCGCATACTATAGCGATTCTCAACACAAGTCCAGTGCAAATCCAGTGCAAACCTACGAATTTCTCACCCTTACGTACGGTCTAGCCCCCTCGTCTTACTTGGCGACTCGAAGACTCCAGCAGCTATTAGAGGACGAAGGCAAATCATTTCCAGCAGGCGGCCCAGCATTGAAAAGGAGCTTCTACGGTAGACGATTTTATCGGCGGAGCCCAATCCATCGAAGAAGCGATTATTTTGCGGAACGGACACAGCAAATTATTGAAGACGGGTGGATTTGAGCTGAGAAAATGGAACTCTAATCACCTCGAAGTGTTGCAAGGCCTCAGGGACGAGCAAGTTCGTACGCAATCGTCTCTACAATTCACTCCTTACGGAACCAACCTAGCGCTTGGAATCAATTGGGAGCTTGAAGCCGATTGTCTGCGATTCGACTCCCAGGTGGGAAGGAGCGATGAGCTTCCGACGAAACGATCAAAACTGTCTGATATTTCCAAACTCTTCGATCAATGCTCCCGTAATCGTTCGAGCGAAGAACCTGATGCAGAAATTGTGGGAGTTGTCATGCGGGTGGGGCGATCGAATTCCTGAACCTGTGAAATCAGTGTGGGAAACCTATCGCCAGAAGCTCGAAAAGATCTCCGAACATCGGGTTGATCATTATGCATTCCTTCTCGGGTCAGTGATCCAGCTACACACTTTTGCCGATGCGTCCCTGGCAGCATATGGTGCTTGTACTTATGCTCGCTGCGAAGACGACCAAGGAAGAGTTCGAATTCAGCTCCTAGCGTCGAAGTCTCGCGTAGCTCCACTAAATCGTCTCACCATTACCCGATTAGAGCTGTGTGCAGCCGTTATTGGCGCTCATCGCATCTTGACTCATCATTCATCGTATCAAAAAAGCAGTTGACGTCAACGTGACAGTCTCTTGCTTCTTGTCGAATTCCGCATGCACACTTCATTCGCTTCGATCAATTCTGAATACCTGGCCAACCGGGAATCGGAAATACAGCAGTATACACAAGGCTGCCATTGGAAGCATGTTCTCCTTAGGAACTGTTTTCGCTGTACTCGTCTATATCTCGATCCCGATCCTGCCCAACAGAAAATCGGTCAGTTGCCTGCCCAGCGGGTCACTCCCAGGTTTCGGGACCGATCACAGCAAGCTGAAATGCCATCAACATGTTCTAACGAGGAAATCACTTTTAGATCTACCTTTTCTTGCCCTTCTGGCAACCCCGTTTGTTCAGCTGTTTTCGCGAGAACGTACCCCACCTATCAATCACTAATAGTCATCACCATCAGTCATTAGAAGTTCTTCAGTCTGCACAGAAGTGAATAAAATTGTGTCATTGTTAAAACTTGCTTTCTTCTGTTGGTTAATTTCTCCCACCGCTCAAAACTTGGTCCGACTGATAAGAAAAGAAAATTCATAACGTAGGGTAATCGCACCAACAAAGACATTCAAAATTCAATTGGTAAAAAGGTCTTTTGGCATTGGCACCGAACAGTTTGAGAAAGATTATTTGGATTGAATATCTGCAAATTAACGTTTCATCGGAAACATTTGGCATAAATATTAGGATATGTATGTATGTATGTATGTATGTATGTAGGAAGCCACCATCGTAGCGTGGGTCTTGCCCTGCATGCGGTTCCACTTAACAGAAAGATCATGCTTTGTTACTGTTCTAGATTCAACAAACTGCTGTATGAAGGGCCAAAAAGGGTTGGGCAGGCCCGTAAGCATAGACACTTACGCGATACCTGCGGGAATAAGAGAATCTCCTTCCAGCAATATGATCCAATAAAACAAATAACAAAATACGCAATTCAGTTAAGCTTTCCACTAGATGGTTTGTTTGAGAAAGGCGCGTCAAATTCATTACAATTGTTGGAGTGGAATGTACCAATCATAAATGATAGACACATCCCCTCCTTGACTCCGGTTGGCCATCCACTCCATTGTCCAATTGCAACTTCAATGATGCCCTGATGCACCCTCCCACCCTAGTATTTAAATGTTTAAAGTCAATGAAATATAATACGGTAGATTAAATATATCAAATATGGAATATGTAAAGGAAATGAGTATATATAAAGTGTATGTAGTTTGATACGGAAAAATGGGTAGCCTGTTCTGGATAATGAATGTGAAATCGTGTACCTTGCGTGTCTTAATTTCCTTTTTGCTGGTTCTAGGGAGCAATAACATATAACAGTTGCTGTCAGAAACTTCAAACATAATACAATCAGATGCAATCTGTGTTAATAGTTACTATCAAATTGCTGGTCAATGCTGTTTGCTAAAAATATTTAAAATTGTAACTTTCACTGTCGAGGCTGTGAAGAATAATAATAAAGCAACAAGTAAACCTAATCGAAATTTCAGTAATAAATACGAATGTTTGCCGCAGATTCCGTTGGAGCCTCATATTTTGAAGGCACTATATCCATCTAAATAAAAGGAAACATTAAGAAGGAATCAAAGGATAATTGGACATACAAGATTATATAAATTATCTAAAGTGAATTTAGTACAATAATAATAACAAACCAAATGATAACCACAGTAATGATTAAGTATTGCGCTGCATGAGTCAGGGTAGCTCATATTTCGTAGAAAGCCTATTTGCGTAGCTAAAAATTAAAAATTAATTCAGTAATAAGTGCAAAAGTGTAACGCAGATTCAGTTGCAGCTTCTTGTAGTAAAAGCACCAGACACTCCCTAATCGTAAAAGGAAGAAAAAAGGATAGGAAATATCGTTGAACATTGAATGACATATAAGGAAAAGTATATCTAAATTTTCGATGTGCTGTTCCGTTTCCTTGCATTGCAATAACCATTTGTAGTGGATCTCATGTGTTCTAAAGTGACTTCAATTGATAAGATAAATATAAATGCAATAATATATTATTAAAACATGATGGGAAATTCAAAAAAAAATACTTCGTTAAATAATCATATGAGCATGATAGTTCACGATGAAAGACTATAAATCGGTAGCTTCAGCTAGGTATTAAAATGATATTAGTTAAAAAACCCGAACTCAGCAACAATCAGCAACAACATGGTTTCCATACAGCGTAAGTTAGGTGAGCTGAAACTTATAAATACGCTCAAATGCGAAGCTTGAGATACACCCAAAAAGAATGGGTTATAACACCACACTACATCAAAATCAACTAATACCACTTACCTTTGTCTGCCGGTTTTGTCCCGCATCATCGTGGGTCAGGTGTGATCCACCCTATTATGCAATCACTCGCGCCACCGAACAAAAGCCAATCGAAACAATAGCTAACTGCTATACCCGATATCAAAATAGTGCGCATCAATGTATCGACACAACCGTTCACAGCCGTTTTTTGAAGCGACATTTGGCATAAATATTAGGATATTACATCAAATTCTAAACCACTAACCAATTTCATTGGCATTTTGGTTTTGGCACAAAAATTTAAATTTTACAGAAAAAGAAAAGTTTAATATAGTAATTAAATCATAGATTATAAAATAATTGATGAAAATTTTAAAGAACAACCTAATAAAAAAAAGGAATATTACAGAACTTCACATATTGTTCTATTTGTTACAATAACATTTCAATCGGTTCGAATGAATAATGCCAAACATAACTAAGCAATACATACTTCTAGTCAATCCAAAAATTCCCTGTTCAACATCAGAGAAGAATACATTTGATTTTTCAAATTTCAGTTTTAACCCTGAAATCTATGAAGGCCACATTTTGAAGAACAGCTCATTTCAAAAGAAGGGAATATTGCAATGGATAAAAAGCTATGGCATTACGCCAATGATATTTTGTCAATGATATTATGCCAAATGGTCATTATGCCAAATGACCACTTGGATTCTTTATTATTTCAAGAGTGTTATGCCAATGCCAAATGAATACTTAGCTCAAGTTATTGTTATGCCAAATTACTTTATGCTAAATGACTTTATGCCATATGGGTTTCCCCCTTTTTGCATAGTATATCCAATTCATTCCCGTTGAACGCGCGTGTTTGTGATGGTTTCAATGTGTTCAACATAGAATGCTGTGCGTTAAACTGTCATCTTTCGTTTGTTTAATTGTTTGCACGGTTTAAGTTCTTCGTTTTAAAAATGTCGTGCATCGTCGTGAAAATTAAGGTTTTTGACACATGATTTCGTAAAAAGGGTGTAACTATGCGACAATTAGCGAATCGCTTTGGAATTCATCGCGCAAGTGTAAAATCCATTAGAAGCAAGTTTGGGGAACACTGTTCTTTGGAATAACTGCCTGGAAGAAGCAGAAAGCCCGGATTTTCCAACCAAGGTTGCGGCTTATCATTTTTGTCTTATCCATATTCATTTGCCGATAGCTCTTCTCAGAAGCTCATAAAATATAATGTATGATGAACTTATGGTGCTTGAGTAGACCTACAACTTGGTCTAACAATACATAGCTCTATCTCTTATATCTGAGGAATAAGAGCGTATATTCGCAGTGATCTTCGCGATGATATTCGCGGTGAAGATCACGCGATTATCATCGTGAAGATCACTGTGAATATACGCTCTCATGTCGAAGATATAGGAGTTAGAGCAATGTACTGTTAGACAAAGTTGTAGGTCTACTCATGCACTACAAATTCACCATACATCATATTATCAAATCGACCCTCTGAAAGGAGATATTGGCAAATGAATATGCCTGAGTCAAAAATGATAAGCCGCAACCCTGTTTCCAACATAAGACTAGATCAGAAAGTGGTAGCTCTAATTCACAGCAAATCAATTTCAGTACGTGATCCAAGCAAGCGGGAACCAGTGTCGGCATAATTCAACGCCGTAAGAAACGGAGCAACCTGAAGACCTACAAGAAGCGAAAAATCGCAAAACAAAGTGCAGAACAGAAGCAACGCGCAGCAACAGGGGCCCGAAAATTGTATTCGCGAGTTTTGCATCGACCGGATGCATGTATTTTTATGGACGACGAGACCTATGTCAAAAAGTATGTCAAAAACCCTTCTAGGTCCACAATATCACACTGCCGTTGGTAGGGAGAACGTAAGCGATGCAGACAGGTCGATTTTAAATAAAGAAGTTTGGACGAAAAGTGCTGCTCCTGCGGTTTGAAGTGTACAATTGTTTACACTACCGGAACAATCATTGCGGACATCAATCGATCTGAGTGTCTGCAGAAGAGGTTCCTGACGTTATATCCGCTAGTGGGCGATTGTGAAGAGGGGTTTCAAAAAGTTTGGTAAAGCAGCTGAGAATATGCAGGATTTTAAGAAACTTTTGAGCAAAGGCATCCACAAAATGTGATGTGATTCATTTTGTGGATGCCGAAACTTGATGAAAAGTGTTCGATGTGATTAATGTATGGATAAATTATGTTCGATACAGTCCTTATGTTATATGTTCCATATATGACCGAAGGTTAAGATCTGCTGTCAAAATTCGGATTTTAGAGTTGCTGCGGAATATTGTTTTGTGAACCTGTTCAAAAATAACTGGTTTAACTAGGAAAAAAAATGAACAAGAACGGTTTCGGACACAATGATAATCTAGATCATCCAAACTGTCCTTGAGTTGTAACCGTGCGCCGCCATGACTAAATTGGTTTGGCAAACAAGGCAGCTTAAGCGCCACTCTTCTAGGCGTGACTGCCCGTCAGTTGAATTGCCCGACATATAAAAAACATGGACTCAGTGGTCTGGTAAGCCTGGCACGGTTGCGGATGTGAAAGCGAGAGACTAATCGCTTTACAAAAAGATACATTTTTCCATCCAAAATATCACGACGGGAGTTCCGAGGAATATCGATAACAGAAACTTTAGGTAAACTACAAAAACGGATAATCCATACACATCGCGATGCACAGTCTTGGGGATAACGTAACGGAAAAGATCTGTTTATACGGAACCGCTCGATTCATTCTTCAACTTCATCTTCTAACCTCTAATCTTCACACTCTCTTCAATCGGTCTTCATGCGGGACTCTACTCATACCGTACGGGTAAAGTGAATGGCCATTACACTAGCGAACATATCTGTGCACATGGTTTCTGATGCTGTGAGATGATAACCGTAACGGGAATGCTGTCGGTAAAACTGGATCGGGCTTAGTGCGTCCACATAACGAGGGGCGGAGGCGACAGTGGCGATCGGATAATTACTGAACGGAAACGTAGCATATGGTGACGGATGCTACGGGACACGGTGGTAACGGCACGTGTCAGTCGGACGTTCGGGTTGACTCCCGCCCGTTTCGTTGCGGTGTTCTCGTCACCCACGTGGAAAAAGATGGCTGCTCCGGGTTTCGGGAGAAAGACAAAACGCACTCCAACTCTACTCGGACAGTTCGACGAAAGATTATATGTCCCAGACTCTCCGCCTGTTGTCCCGTATTCAAACAATAAAGATCTTTCCATCTTTTTAATAAAACTTAATCGGCGCGTTTTGCTCACCAACCGCTCCGCAAACGAAATGACCAAGAAAATCCCAAGTCTATATGAGATCAGCCTCTGGATTTTTCTTTCGTACGCCAAGTGGCTGCTTCAACGAACTTCCGCGTACAGATACGTTTTGCGTGTTAGTTATAATCAGCGCGCCATCTATTTTTTGAGCCATGCAACAATTTATTAGTGTGTAGTTTACGAGATCGTTTCGTCCTTCCCATAATTATTTTTTTCCGGGAGCAATACTTTTTCGTTTAAACTGACTACAAATTTGCTGGTTGTTATTATTATTGTTTTATTTGCCAAACAAATTAAGTGAAATTAGGTATTTTGAGTATACTGCCATGTGTTTAAAAAGACGTAATGATATCTGATGAAGTTTTTCTCACCCATACGTACAGTGGAGACATCGTAAACCGCCTTGTTGATCATGTAAAACCTCAAGATTTGACCTCAAGGATAGTTTGGAGTACCTCTGCATCTTTTGCTGTGCCAACACCCTTGTTAATCATGTAGAACATGAAAAACTGCATTCAAGGATAGCTTGGAGCAATGCTTTAAAATGTCTATTAAAGTGTTGTGGTGTTTTGTGTGAAGTCCTCGATTGAACGTCGGTATGATTGTTATCCAGAAAGTGTTAAAAACCTTATCAGTTACAAAACTAAAGGCAACTGCAAAGCAAGCTGTTAATTGCACAGTAGTAAATTTCGACTGACCTTCGAATGGCCGAACTATTTGTAAACGAAAATCAAAAGAAAATATCTCACTCTCCAGAACTGACCATGGGTAAAAGAGGCATGAAACGCATTGTATTCCTTTTGGGTAGCAATTACGTCTTATATTTAGGGTTCAACCTATTTCGAATCACGTTCGTTCTTCCTTTCTGGTTGAGTACGCACTAGTCAGAACATTAAATTTTCATAGTGCAACATAATTAAAACGTCATTTTGAAAATCTTTGGCGAATTTTACTTGACTGAATTCGAAGTAAGTGTCCGCGATTTTAACTAGTTTTGAGTAAAATGCTCACTGATTTGTTTTTTTTATAGCTGAATATAAATAGTTCATTCTAATTAAACTTGAAATAAAGTGACTTGAACTGGGAAGACCATATTAGTCTGGTAAGCTTTAGTGAGATTTCGGTGGATATAAGTGACGTCGGTGATTGTCATAATGTGAGGAAATAGGCCGACGGAAATTAAGTAAAAATAAAAAAATTAAAGTGCAGTAAATAACACTACGTTGTTTAGGCGCAACAACGTGGGTGGTTTATAGGCGGTTATCCAGGTTTATCCGAGTTTAAAAACTGAGGTTGTCATCATCACTAACCACGTAAGTCGATTCGTCAAGTTGTGAGCTTCAGAGCGACGCTACCTTACGCTCTCACTCCAACGAACCTATACCCTGAAGAATGACGCTCTCACACGAGTTGCCTCATTTGAACACCGACCATTCGGATTGCCTAACGCCTGAAGAAGCTGTTCGGAGAACCATTGACGCAAGAACGACATCGCCTAGTCGCCAGGTTAGATGTATGTGTAGGGCGTGTGAAACAATTTAGGAAAAGTTTTATGATTCAAATCAAGCGTCTCCAATCAGACGTGACGTCACGTATCCGCTAGGGTTGTCTAGGCTTATACATTTAAACCGAATTTGATATTCGAACAATAAATTGATAATACTTTTTAATTTAGCGAATTATTCCTCGAGACCGATTTAATAAATAATTTTCACTAAATTAATACTTCGAGTTTAAAATTACTTCCCAGATCTCGGGCGACGATGGTTGATAGAGTTTCATGAAGTTGTTTATACCTTTTTATGTGAGGTTAATTACTGCCATTTAGTTTTGGAGAGTATTCAGTTCGATCGCAATTTTACTAGAAATAATACTGGTTTCGGTTAAACGATTGGGTCAGAGTGGAAATCGGTTCTGTTTTAAAACTGTTGGCCTGTCCTATGGAGGCAGTGTCATGCCGGTATATTTAGCAAAGGTAACGGTCCTTTCTCTAAAGATGGCGCTCAAGCCGTTAGCTTAATTGAAACAAAACGGAACGTTACAAGTGTTATCCTTTTAATGGTTTCTACCTCGTTCAAGCGTGAAGACCATAAATCATGTTAAAATACGGTGTAGAAAAGTAAAAAAAATCGGTTAAGGGCTGCGTCATGTGTTTTAACGCAACTGGCCACCATGCGTCTCCATGGGTATATAGACTGTTCCTGAAATTATAAGCACATCTAATGTTACTGGTATTTTTGAATTGAATGAAATTTTTAAAATTATTTTGGCTGCGTCTTCTTGTTTACGCATTTCTGTACGTCATAGCATCATAAAAAATTGCTAAGTTTCTGGCTGACTTTCAAAATGCGTGGTCTTACTCCGGAGCAAAACAAAAGGTATCGTGCACAAATGATACACTGTGAGTGGAATCTCTTTAAGAAAACTGGCCATGGAAGAGGAAGTGAGCGTCGGAGCGGTATGAACTGCACTTAGAAAATATGAAGAACAATGTACTTTTGAAACTGCACCAAGGATTGCTCAGAAATCAGGTCCTGGTTCGAGGTGTGGCAAAAAAAAAGGGACCTCGAAGTCAAACGTGCTGCGGTCAAAAGAGCGCACAGTGGGCAAAAAATGGACCCAAACCTACAAAGAATTGAAAAAGTTCACGGAAATGACTGATTCTTGAAGAAAAAACTCTCACAAATTTCATGGTGCCAAAATTTTATTAGGCTTCCGATTTTCCAAATCCGAACTTTTGGACTTTCGACGCCATTTTGGCAACTGAATAGAAAATAGCAAAAACAAAATAAAGTCACCATGCCATACGCATACACCCACAAAATTAGAGGTGTTCAAGTTTTGGAAATGCACGGTAGAAAAAACTACGTCATATTTGAGTCGACCAAGTTTTGACCGATCCAACCTTTAATCCAACTTTGAGACAAAAAAATCATTCCTTCCCACTCCAGTGTCCCGCAACTGATACCAAAGACCAAAACAAAAGACACAACTTACAACTATCTACCTTATGACAAATATGTAGCCCTTAAAAATTTTCTCTCGCAGAAGCAGCTCAGTGATGTTTATACAACTTTGGAAAAGTTTTCCGCAAATTCAAAACAGAACTGGTCCGACAAGGTAGTCGGATTCCTGAGAGAGTTTAAACAACTTTTAAATCATTCTGAAAAGTCCTCTTTCCCCCCGTCCAGCCAACAGAAGCTCGAGTGAAAAGCTTTTCTGTGCAACCTTCCTCGAACTATCGTCATCATCATCATCATCATCTCGCCGTTACGTTCCTGGTGACAGCCTTGTTCATAGGGTTTCCACGAAAGCCTGCTGCATAACGGTGCTACCTGGTAGGTACATAACACGAATTTCACCTTTCCCCATTATTGTTGTTCGTGGAAGGAGGGAGGGGATCGTGTAACATCATCTATTTTTAGCTCCATCTTCATAAATATTTCATACGATTCCTTTTTCCGTCCCGATTTTCTCTCCTCGTGGCCGGCTCCACGGCATCCGGTTTCGAAAGGTGGTATGCAATCGATTGTTTGCCAACTTGAGGGCGCGCAAAGTGAAAGCGAGCTTTTCTGCGGTGCTCCATGAAAAACCCCATTTCTCCGCAAAATGAACGTGTATGTATGTGTGTGTTTGTGTGTGTTTGTGCAGCACTCGGTTTCGGTGAAGGCTTATACAAGAAAGAAGAATGGCAGCTCTCTTCGCTAATAATTGTAAGGTGTGAAAGCGGGGGGTCAGAGGTTCGGCATCTGATGGTACAACTAAGAGTTCACTTGTCGGCCGAGCTTCCGAAATAGAATGGGTGGAGTCGAAACCGTTCTTACGGTGTGCAACTGAATAGTGGCATTACGTGTTCGACCAAACGACCAAAGTGCGTTGAATCATCAACAATTATGATCCCAAATTGTAAACATTGCAAACTGGAAATTTCTAATCATAACCCAAAATCTCCCTGACTAGTACCAGAGTATGAACTCCGAATTATTGTCCTGACACTGCAGCAAAGAAGAGCTCATAAAAATGACTTCACTTGAGGTCGGCTTCAACTACTCTCTCATGAAGCAACCCCCAGTGAATGCGCCAATTTCAATGGAAGTGCACAGCCCATCTCCTGTTCGTTCGTTCGCTCATCCCCGTCACCAAATGAGGTTTCCAGATTTCAGAGGCACACAAAACACACAATGGTTGTGTAAACCTATCAACCCTACCCGCGCAGACCGCCACCAGCAACCATGGCACTGAAACGTGTCCCACGAGCATCCGCGAACTGGAAATCCAAAATCCCATTGTTGGGGAAGTTATTATTATACATAGTTTTCTGAGAACAACTCTCACCACCGCCGACACCGCCGACGAAGGCTCGCTGCACGTGTCCCGAAAGCTCAAAATGCGAAACATAGTGGGGGTGTGTGGAAACAGGAGGAGGAAAATCGATAACCTTCCTCTCAATTCTGTGCAACTCCCTGTCTCTGTCTCTCTTTTTGTTATGTGAGGACCACGATGATGGTGAGATTTATAACCGGTTCGTCAGATAGTAAGTGTGGGAACTCAATTCGCTCGACATGCAATGAGTTTTCGTAATTGACATTATCTCAACTGCATTTCATGTTTATGAATTTCGTAAATATGGGAATACATACTGATTGAAGTTTTGTCTCTTTTCATTTGCAGGTAGGTGGCAAATTTCACGTTGGTGGACGAATGATTTCTATGATGGCATCGATGTAAGTGGTTCATTCTGATTCTTCATCCCGTTGAAAATCAACGATCAATACAACAGATATTTCACTGCCAATCGGGGGTTTCCGAAAATATGTAGATATGTGTCCCTTGACTCAGCCTAAAATGCAACGATCTGCTATATTTTTTATTATAACTCATAAAGTATTTGAGCTGCAAGCGATATTCATAAACACTTGCTTAGAGAAGTTTTATAAGACGTTTGGCAGGATGTATCTCGAAAAGTTGCACAACTAATTTTATAAAGTCATAAATTTTCGAAGGACATGGATAATAGGGTAGAGAACAGCTTCAGCTCCCTGGGACCCTATTCCAAGCACGGGGTAAAATTTAACCTACAATGCTCATTTTTGGCAGCATGATTCTTCACTAGGTACCATGGATGCATCATCATCCCATTCGGAGGATTTATTATTAAATGATATCTTAAGACATTGCTAGCTATCCCAAGTGACATTGCCAAAACCATACTGCTTTAATAAGTTTTATTAATGTTTTATGAAAGCCACTAGAAATCAATTTTGTTTTATTATGGCAGTAAGAGGTGCCAATAGGTTTCAAATTTTAGTCAGGTTTATGAGAGCCTACACTCAGTAGCAAAAAAAAAGCCGAGGAAAATTTTGCTTCCAAAAACCGCGTTGTTCAACCTCCTGTAAATTTGTCAATTATCAATATTTTTGGCTGAAAATTTCACAACACTATTCAAAATGTATTGAGCTTATGTGACAAAAATTTCATGTTGATCAAATTTATGAATTTGAAGTTATCATAAAATATGTGAAAAAAGTCATTTTTGGACATAGCAATTTCAAAAAACCGTATTTCTGTGAAAAATTTAGGTAACGTATTACAAATTTCTTCGTAGCTTAAAAAAGTACAGAAAATAATGTGGACAAAATTTGAACTATTTCCATCAAGTGGTTTGGACTACAGCTGGCGTCAAAGTTGACGCACCAACGTGAGTATTTCCCTTTTTCACCCGATACTGACCTTGCTGAAATATCGGTGCAAAAAAAAAGCCGATGTGAATTCATCTTATTGATACACATGATTTGTTACGCGTGAAATATCCCAAATAACTAGTGTAACCCACAAAGAACTTTGCAAATATGGCATTCAGTATGAATTGGTCTGTGAAAACTACGTATACAGTGTTATACAGTATTATTAATAAAATTCACCTCGGCTTTTTTTTTGCACCGATGTTTCAGCAAGGTCAGTATCGGGTGAAAAAGGGAAATGCTCATGTTGGTGCGTCAACTTTGACGCCAGCTGTAGTCCAAACCACTTGATGGAAATAGTTCAAATTTTGTCCACATTATTTTCTGTACTTTAATAAGCTATGAAGAAATTTGTAATATGCTACCTAAATTTTTCACAGAAATACGGATTTTTGAAATTGCTATGTCCAAAAATGACTTTTTTCACATATGTTATGGTAACTTCAAATCTATAAATTCTATCAACATGAAATTTTGATCACATAAGGTTTATACATTTTGCATAATGTTGTGAAATTTTCAGCTAAGAATATGGATAATTGACAAAGTTACAGGAGGTTGAACATGGAGTTTTTTGCTAAAAAAATTTTGCTCGGCTTTTTTTTGCTACTGAGTGTACACAGCTTCTTTACAACGATCTTAAAACCTTGTCTTCTAAAGTTCCTTTTACTCTTATCAATGGTTTTATTTTGTGTTTATGAACTCGTTAAATGCTGTTTTGAAATGCCGTTTCAGGACTCATTCTAATTATCTTATTATGGTCAGTTGAAAAAGCATTTTAAAACCATTTTGCATCCAGTAAATGCCTTAAACGACAAATTGGCCTTGAGAGAAGTCACCCAAATAACAAAAACGTTTTAAAGTAGCCATTGCGGAGATAAATTGGCTTTTTGGTGAAACTGTGATGTCTTCCGATCGTCATATTAAAATATACGAAATAATTGAAACGTGGAAAAAAAATTACACCAAGTTTTTATATGTACTGCAAATGAACTGTACATCAGAGATTTATTTTGGCATTCTTTTAGATAACCTTATTGAATTCCATAAATTTTCAGGAATTCATGATTAATTTATCGAACATATTTGTTTCAATATTGTTTGTAAACTCGCATAATCTTCGTGGTGCATTTATTTTCTGCTCTTATCGTGCCAATATTCACCATTAAATAAATGCGCATATTATTTCGAGCATTCTACGCTATGAAAAACTCAATTTGTTTTGGATATTTTGCTAACAAACAAAATTTCTTGCAACTCTAGAACTTTTTTCTCAGATATTATTTACTGTCAAATGAACTCGAAGAGCAGAGAATCGAACAAAGCAGAACAAAAAAAAAACCAACCACGATATCACAGTGAATTTTGACAGCTGTGGCCATTTGTCCTATGCTGGTTTTGATGGCAGCCAATCGGTTTTATGAAGGTTCTCAAGTGGTCATAACATCTTTCACTAGAACATTTTCAAAATCTTTATGGTTTTGTAAAGGTTTTATGAATTTGATTTCACAACCGGTTTAGTGGGTCATTTTCTACACATTTCGGCTACAAAGAAGCATATAGGAGGTGTTGGTGGACAAAACAGCTTTGAATGTAGTTCTATCAACAAAACGGGAGGAGTGCTATACGGCTGGAATAAAACTAAAATTGTTACTTGGGATATTCGCTTACTTAACACAAAATTTCACTATACAAACTGAAATAAAATTGCTTTGAAACACTTACGTGATGTTCATATATGATACTAGGTTTATCAATTCAATAAAGCCAAATTTACTCGGCAAACGAATATGAAAATTACACATGAAGTAAACCGGTTTAGTTAGAAAAATACATCAATGTTTTGCCTTATATTAGTTAAAAATCATTAATATCAAATAAACGTTGAAAACCATTGAAAAGCTCATTCATATTCATTAAATTGGTACTGCAACGTATGTTTGCTTTATGATGTGAAAATAATGCGAGCCTCTCTCCTTTTTTAAATCATTAAAATTAAAATTAACATGATTGTGTAAAATTATATGTTCGTTCACGCAAACAAATAAACTATGGTTGCTTGTTCCTGCTGTCACTCGTTATCCAAGACTTAACATGATCTGTGCCGAAATATCAACACAATTGTTAGTTTGTTATTGTTTCAAAGACTTCAAACTTTTAATTCGGATATATTCGTGGCGACAAACATCTATTGTCACGTTGTTCAACTTTATTTTTCTTGCACAGAAAAAAAAAGAATTTGAACAGGCGCGTAAAATTTCCCCTCATTTAATTCCAAGCCAAAGCAAAGGAGGCGTAAACAACGAAAGTGTTTACAATCTTTCATGCGCCATACAACAATTTTCATACTACAGACTAGATTCAGGCGTTATCTGGCCTAAATTTACATGAAATATCCCTTTTTTTCTGATGAAGTTTGTCAGAAGCAGATAATTTCTCATCTCCATGCGAAGCGCTAGGAGCGGACGGTAATTTATTGCTAGAACGAATAGACATGAAGAAAAAGTGTATTGATAGTTTCATATAGGGCAACGGCAGGCTTTAAAATTGAAAGATACAAGTTTTGAAAACGAGCGGAGGGCATTGAAAAGCCTTTTTTTCTGCCAAATCTATTATTACCTTTATTTAGCATTAGATAACGCAGAAAATAGAATGTTTCTTTTTTTTCTGTGAATTTTAAAATAAAAATATCCCGTACACATTAAAACACGAGCAACACGGTAATTTACCTTCATTAGAACATGAAAAATCGTTCAAGAATCATTAGATTTACACCGACAAAATAAACGATGAATTTTTCTGCGTTATCTATTGCACATAAAGGGAATGCTAGGTTTGGCAGAAAATAATGGGATACTTCATGTAAAGCCAGATAACGCCTGAATCTAGTCTGTTGTATGGATGTTTGCAATCATTGTTTTATAGCGCATGAATGTTTGCATACAATTTCGTTGTTTACGCCTATTTTGGCTTGGAATTAAACGAGGGGAAATTTTACGCGCCTGATAAAATTCAGTTTTTTTTTCTGTGTAAATCATTTTTTTTTCAGGCAGAGCTTGCATAAATTTAATCCCATATAAAATTATACGAGATGATTTCAATTCGTGTAAAACTAAAGTGCCATGTATTTTTCCATTCTGGTAATTTTATTTTGGACTGTAATTTTGAATCTTTTTCATTGCTACAATTATGTGCAGGAAAACAAACTAAAAATACTATTGTTTAATTTACTGTGTAGGTCATTCGAAGATTGATGAGATAATCTGTTCAGCTTGACCAGTGAAATCAGGATACTCTGAATGTTCAGGAATTCAAAAATTACGCAGAAGTGAACAACTATAAGTTGATTAATATTTCTCCATTGCTTCGGATTGCATCGGTCATCCTGATAGCAACATGCTTTGATGGATTATCACTGAATTTATGACATATTACATAGGCCGAATGAAGTTGAAAGGCTATCATAACCCTTTACCTTATAAGCTCATTTCTTGTTAATGATCAGTGCTTTGATGATTGTAAAAATAAAATTGTAAACATTAATCCGACTTTCATCAAACTTACCCTTGCTTTATCAGCTTTTGCCTTAACACCACCTTTCGAAAAACATTAGAATCGATTTTTTTCGGATGTTTACCCGTCTTTTTTTCATTTCATCAACTATTTCGACTAAACCAAGCTATTGAGTTCTGTATTTGGAAGAATTGCCAATACAACACTCGAATGTCTGTTGTTTATGGCGACTGAAGCATCTGTGCACTATGCAACTCCGGGAAGCTAGAGGGTTGGCTTAAGGTGAATCGCTGCTTCTTGTATTTTTTTCCTATGTTTTATATCTCTCTCTCGCAAGCTTACCTTGCTATTTCAAATTGATAAATCTCGAGTGTTAGTGAATGGACATCGAGTCGAACTCCATCAGATTGCTCACAGCAAGTAAGCATACAAACTGATGTGAATAAATTTCCAATATCTAGTACAGATTCTGAGTTATATCAATTCTAAATATCGCCGTAGAGACTGCCTCAACGTGGAACGTGAATACGACCGCTGGTCAAGCCATGACGTCAAGTTCACCATAGGAGACTTGAATGCGCAGGTCAATCAGGAGGACAAGTTTCGACCAACTATTGGAAAGTTCAGCGCTCAGCAGCGTACACACGACAACAGCCTAAGACTTATTGAATTAGTCCGCACTCAAGAAACGCGGAATTTCTTTCAGAAGCCCAGCACATCTCGCAAAGGCTTTGTGTCACTAGCCGAAATGTGAAAGGATAACTATGGGGGCATTCTGACAGATGGACGTGATGTGATCGACAGGAGCCGGAGCCGGTGGTGTAGTGGTAATCGTGACTGCTACTTGGCCAGTGGTTCTGGGTTCAATCCCAGTCTAGGTCGGTGGGATTTTTCTGAGGTGAAAAAATCTCGGGTCCCGGCTCATGTGTTGATGAGTGTGACATGTAAGGTCCAGGTGATGGAGTCGTCCTCTTGACGTCAGTGTTTGTCACCACGTGAGGAAGTAGCCCGACGGGAAACTATTGAATAAAAAAAAAGTTAACAATCAAGACTTGAAGATTTCGGAAGAACATTCTAGCTCCTTTTAATCACGTCCGCGATTTCGACATGGTCAAGGACTTCCATGCCAGTTGTTCAACATTGTGCTGGACGATGTCATGCGAAGAGCCGGGTCCAACAGGCGAGGTACGATTTTCACACGCTCGAGTCAATTTGTTAGTTTTGCGGATGATATGCACAATATGCATTGCACATTGTTGGCAGAAACATTGGAACGGAAGCAGAACTGTGCAGCTACTTGAAACGGGAAGCAACAAAAGTCGGACTGATGGTGAATGTGTCGAATACAGGAATTCGTTTATTATTTTGTGTATTTGATAACGGCAAATAACGGCAACAACCGAGAAATCCAAAGACGCTTAAAGAGTGGAAGTCCTGCCTACCTTTGGCTCAAGAAAAATAAACTCGAACTTTTCGATTGTTGCGTGCTTAAGCATTGAAACGAAAATAAACTGGCAGCGCTTATGATGCGTTCACACATACAAACACGCGTAAGACGGTCTGAGGTTAACTACATTCGACGCGTACATCTGTCCACAACATGATCAGCTGCAATGCCGATTATAAAAGGTCCGGCCCAAGAAGCTTGCATGTATTAGTGAATCGTTGAAACTTGTAGTAATATTAGCGTCGCGTGGTAATGTTTATGTATCGCATAGAAAATCGTCGAAGGTCACCGAAGTGATGACGTCAATGTCTATGCTAATATCCTGTTCTACTAAAGAAAGTGATCGACATTTTGTGTTTTCCCAAAAGTTTGTCCTCTATTCGCTTGAATTTGAAGAGTAATGGTTCGATGTGAATGCATCTGCAGTGAACAAATGTTCCGTAACAAGTTACGGTATTACCAAAGAAAGCCTTTTCGTCAAATTAACCACACTTTCGAAGGATGAAGTTCCTAGAAGAAAGTGGTTATTATGTTTTGGTTCTCCTAATCGTTGATGGTAATGTGCTACGAAAAACAGGCATCACATTGATGTCATCAATTTCAATTATATATAGTTTAAGTTTTAACGTAGGACTACGTTTCTCTTTTCTATATCGGGTGGCATTCCAAAATTTTAAAAATTGAGAGCGTTACGCAAAATTGAAAGGTTTTTGAACACTTATAACTCTTGTTCGACTATACAAAATGACTTCATTCATACGCCATTTGATCAGAAAAACCCACAAGTTTTTCGCATAGAAATTTGAAAAAAGTTTCATTAGTATAAGTAGTTGAATTTTTCAATTAAAAATGACCTACTTTTGCTGCCATACAAATTTGCATATCAAGAGGTCTGTTTTCCCTAACACGGTCGTAGGAAACAGGTAGCAACTGCATTTTTCTTGGTCAAAATAACTTTGCTTTGTTGCCGGTGTCTGATTTTTCGATTGTGACCCGTCCCCTATTATTACATATGCTTCGTGCTGCATTTTCGTGACTTTTTTCTTTCTTGGCTATGCTATCAACGCTATTATAAAGCCGCGGGTGAACGAATTTGGTTCAGTACTCGCAAGCCGCTTCATGCTGCCGGTTCGAACAAAGCTTTGCTCTCCCGTCACATTCCGTCTGGTTGTGGTATTGGAGACAAAGTAATGCAATATGAAGCAAAAGGAGACAGGTCAAAGTGAAATAATAATTCAGCGCCAACATTAGACTAGGGCTAATACCATTATTAGTATACACCTATGCGGTCCTACGAAAACCTACGAAAACCCACCTCTATTTTTTTCCTAAATCTTGAAGTAAAAAGTATTAAGTTTTTATATATGACCCCAAATAATTGGAATAATAAATAAGATCATCTACAAACAATGTAGCTTAAGGAATAGTTCTATCGTTTTAAAAGCTATTTTTATTTATAAATTCACATGGACTGTACATACTCAAGAACTCAAATGCAAACTTATCTACCATCCCGATTACAGTGCACTACATTAGTTGAGCTATGTCTAAGTCTGAACCATTGTTTTGACTATGTAAATTTACCCAATTGTTGCACAGTCTAAAAACTCACCAATTGTTGCACACCTATGAGAGTTTTGAGTCTGTGCACCAATTGTCAATTTTCACTCTCGGAAAATTCCTAGAACTGTTCATTTAAAAACAACCTGTTGATCCGTTCGCATCGTTCCAGGTCTCCTTCAACATGGCATTTTATGTTTTATTCTACTTAGAACTACCAACTCATCGACAGCACTCTCCATGGCTGGATTTTGTACCTGGACGCTGGAGGGAGGGCCAAATTTCATGTTAAAGATTCATTGGAGATAGCTGGTTTATGATATGACCTTCTACTCTAATGAACCATTCATGGGAGAGCCAAAGGTCCAGCCACACAAAGTAGTGATAATATCACACTCGCTCCTCTCTCTATTTAATAGCCGCGTCGTAGCACGCATGTATACAGGCACTAAAGTTGAGTGTGATATCGGCGGGTTGGGCCGCAAATCACTAGAAATTTAATCATAGATAGATTTATTCAATGATGAAAACATTTAAAATTCAATTTGAGGAAGAAGTTTGAACTGTGTCATAGAATTTCCTATGCAGTGGCCTTCTAGACCGTGGCCATAAGTATTGTGGTTTTGTGGGATGCGGAGGGCCCGTTTAGGATCTCAGAGTATCGTATCACCTGGGTTTTTCATAGGTATGTTTGTTCAGAATGAAAGAGGTGTGCTACCGGTGGGCTTTGCCGCATTTTCCGCTAAGACGAGGCTAGAAATAGTTTGTAGACTCCTTACATCAAGTGGATAAGGGACACGACAGAAGGTGCAGTTTTCATTGGCGTGGCAATTCTTTTATTGTTGTTTATTCATTGATTGTCATTAACTAAACACCAAACATGCCATAATTGCAATTCTTATCTAATTCTAATATAAATTATAATTTAAATATGTGCGGTATACGACAGTCGACTTTCAAATTATAGCAAATCATAGAGAGATGTTACTTTGACATAGCAACTTGCAGCGTAAAAACAACATGAAATTTACAGTAGCATCTCAAATAGCCTGGTAACATTGATACGAATTACAGGGAATGGCTCTCTCTATCTTTTCGGGATTTTCCGTATATCATTGTAACGCAGAATTGTAAATTAACGATTTTAGGTTCACTTTCACCTTAAAAAAAAACTGAGCGTTTTAGTAGAACGATTGTGATTGGGCAACGAGAACAATTTCAAATTAACGCTTCATTTGAACACTTTTTGGAGTGAAGAATAAAACATTGAAACACTTTTTTCAAATAGTCACTGGTGGACGCGAGCAAGTTTCTATGGATTCCACTGGAGAGGGCTTGTCTTCTGACAGATGGGCCTATTTTACCTGCGACTTACAGACTTCTTCAGTGTCAAGTGCTCGACTTATGACTTTCTTTTTGTAGTTTTTTTTTTTGTTTCTTTATTAAAGTGGCTGTCAGCCACCTGGGCTGGTTCGCCAACATCTTTTTGTAGTATTTTTAACCAGTGCAAAACGCCCTACCTTAACCACCTACCCTAACTTATCCTTGTTCCTTCCCATGGAGTTCATGTGGTCTGAATAGACTAGTTCGCCATTACCCCTTCTTTACCATCGACTTTGGACTGACTTGCGCTCTTATTGCCCCACCAATTGATGCAAAACGAAAATGAAAATGAAAATTAGAACTACCAACTCATCGACACCTTTTTGTTCATTCTTACAATTGTAAGTACTACATAGAACAGGGTGGAGTAGAATATGGGACTGCTTTTGTCCTACATAAAAAGAACGCATTTTTTGTTTCAAAACATTGAGAATCTTTCTGGAAATGAAAGGGTTAAGCTATGAGAAGCTTATGTGTAAGTTTAATTCAACAACATATTCAACAAATGTGACGCGAATCGAAAAGAGTGTTAAAATTCAGGTGGTGGACACGTGACTTCGTAAGAAGGATGTCTGGGTAATCACAGATAAAACTTACGTTAAGGCAGACTTTAAACAGTTTCCTGGAGAGGAATTTTTATACGGAAACCGGACGGGGAAAGGTGGCCGATATTTTCAAGCACATTAAACTGTCAAAGTTCGCGAAGAAATATCTGGTGTGGCTTGAAGAGCAACGCGACCGGAACCGTCAACCAGGAAATTTATCTGTGTGAGTGCCTACAAAAACGTCTACTACCATTCCTGAGCCCACACACAATTGTTCCATTCTATTTTGGCCGGATGTGGCATCTTGCCATTACGGAAAAAAAGGCCATGGAGTGGTATGCTGCCAACGTTCAAGTGGTGCCCAAGGACAAGAACCCTCCCAACACGCTAGAGCTCCACCCAATCGAACAATATTGGGCCATCGTCAAGCGGAACCTTAAGAAGACTCAAAAAGCTGTTGTAAGCGAGAAACAGTTCAAGGCAAACTGGCGTTCTGCGGCAAATAAAGTGGACAAAGAAACTGTACAAAATATTATGGCAGGTGTTAAACGAATGACCCGGCAATTCGCATTCGGTGTATTCTGTACTTACTGAACTTGAAAAAGAAAAGAATTTGACTTATTAATAAAAACTTTGATCGACTCAGACACATTACTGTTTGACCAAATTTTGATCGGAACACCCTTTAAACAGAAATTGTAAACAATTTCTGTTAATTATCCGTCTTATTCGGAAATGATTATCAATCCACTTTGTTATTTTAAAATTTATGTATCGAAACATAACTTGTGAAAATCAAATTGTATCTCTATGCAAAGTTCTTCATGGCTAGCATAGACACAAATAATTAATATCTTCAGATGTCATTGATCAGTGTTCGGTTCTGCAATTATGTTTTAACTGCCTATCATTCAGAAAATCCACCCACGCTCTTGACCACCCTCTCCCGAGATGCTGAAATACTATAAATTAATCAAACTAATTGCATTGTCATTTCCAACAGCTCAAGGAAAACAATCAGGACTTTTCGCCACCCTACTCCATCCGAAACCCATCTCCGTCGTCGTCCGGCCACCAGCCAGCAGTTCTCAACCGTTAACAAGATTTCTGAATTAACTTTCCCAAAACTATTGAGCACCCGTCCGAGCGACAAACTGTGTCAAAGTCTCCCAGCAGCAAGGAGGAAGAAAACAACAATCTCATTGATCACTGATTCTGATGCTTGCTTGCATACAGCCACCCACCCACCGCTCAGTCTTCCTTGTATTGAAAAACAGCTGCGAAAGTTCCCAGCCCTAGTGAGCCTCACAAATGAACTGCTGTGCTGTCGCCGGCAATTTAGGAACCAACTCAAGAAACGCCGACCAGGGCAACATCAGTTTTCTTCCACCTCCAAGCAGTGTGTTTCGCTTTCCACTTCTCTCCAGTCAGCAGACCGAATGATGTAATTCAAACAAACTTTTACGAGTTCCCATGAGTTGGCTTTTACTGCTCCTCGAGGGAGTCGACTTCAAAAAGATCAGAGTGTACCTCGAGGCTAGGCTACAGCCAATGGCTTGTTTGTGAAATGAACTTTTGTAGAATTTCATTTTGACAGCAATCCAAACGCTGCGAAGCACCGAACTGGGTCAAACAAGCGTAACAAGAAAAACTGGCAACACTGCCGTCCTAGCATCATCGCTCGCAACACATCACGCAAACACGCCGTCAAATCTGGCGCAAATTGAAATGTTTGTCGGAAATGGTAACGCAGTACCAAACTTCATCGTCATTTCGGTCGGAAATAGAACAACAATTTCGTTGTTCGGATAGCCTCCGAAAGACACTGCAATCAAAGTTTCACCTTATTAGAAACTTTACGCCGTGCTCTTCTTGGCAAACAAACTTGCATCGAAACGACTCATAGTTGTTGCAAAACAGAAACTACTTTACCACTGCCACCGGAATTCGATTCGATGGGTGGTTCCGAAAATACATCTCACTGATGAACTGACGTGATGACAGTTCGTTTCCTTGGACGGTTGATGAACTGGAAAGTTTTAATGTTATTTGCTGATGGGAAGAAGGTTGGGCTTATGCGAATCGGAAGGTTTCGTTATCCGGGCTCAATGAAAGGGGAATTTTTGCATACCTGCCTAAGGTGGTGTGCTTTTCTGGGTTAGACCATTAGTTGGCTGGAAACATTAGACTCTGCTGGTTTCCGTTTGCTTTTTTGATGAGATTTGGTTGCGTAAAGATCACTGGAGCAGGAGTTTGGAGTAAGAATAAACAGATGAAAAGTTGTGTACCTGAAATGAAAAGATAGAGAAGTGAATTGTAGTTTTGTTTTATTTTCATCACTTATTGGCTATGCTGTTTTGGCCATGTTTTGATGATATTTCTGATATAATATATTTATATATATTAAAGGTTAACGTTAAGACTTTTAATTTGAATCCTAATGATGGCGGTAAAAAGTACATTTTTCTCGTAAAATTCCCAAAAGTTGTCTTTCAACTATTTTACTAAGGAAACAGGGGAAATAAAATAGAATACAATGACCAAAACTGAAACACTTATTCTTTTGATATCTTCATCTAAAAGTATTGGAATGCCGCATTTTGACATGGTTGAATCGTTGACTACGTTGACGTTGACGTTATAAAAGACAATTTTCATCTCTATTTTATGTGATTCTTCTGCCACCTCTTGGCACCAATTGTCAATCGTCAATTATAGCATCAACAAATGGACATATCACTAGATTTCCATTTTTTAATGTATCTAGCTGAAGCAGCGTGATAGCTTTGTTGTCAAGACTGGATCCTTTCCCAACGTCACCCCTACTTCGACAAAAACAATAGAAGCACCAGCCTATGTTGGCCGCTAGAGCACTAGTTGAAGTATCTTATATTGGACCTTCGTATTTTAAAAAAAATCAATTTCCCGCGATAATGTTATGTTATGCAGTCGTTAAATGGAGGGTCAAATTAATATCCTATTCAGAAAAAAATAATGAATTTTAGAAGGCGCGTAAAATTACACCTCGATATAATTCTTAGCCAAAGGAGGCGTAAACAACGAAATTGTTTGCAATCTTTCTTGCGCCATACAACGATGTTAGCAAACTTTCATACAACTAGACTAGACTAGATTCAGGCGTTATCTGGCGTGAATTTTCATAAAATATCCCATTATTTTCTGGCAAACCCTAGCATTCTCTTTATGTGCAGAAAATTGAATGTTTCTCTCTACCTGTGTATCCTTTGTTTAATAATTTCAAATGTTTACTGAAGATGACACTCGGGAACAAATTGCCGTGTAAGGTGATAGCCCGCAGTTCATATCTAGGCCGTATGCAGTAGTAGCTGGATTTAAAAAGTTATGTAAATTACCAGACAATAATTCCTAGCGACGACATTCAGGCCTTTGATGTAGTCTATGTTGACAACTAGTTGTACTACTGAGTACTACTGAAATCAACCCAAGAAGTTATGCATAGTATTAATAATGCATACAGCAAATCATATTTCCAGACAACCGTCAATTGCAATGAGTGTACGTATGTTGGCTCATAACAAGATGGCGGGGCTGTAACGAGGTATATTCTAGTTATACTCCTAAGATTTTAAATAAGTATGTAATGCTTCCATTTCAAGGTGTGTTATGATGGTCAGCGTTTCAGATTGTCTTATGTTAATGGCGTTCGTTTTACAGCCCCAAGCTATTATGTTGTATATGGATGGAATTTACCTTAGTTTTCTGATAATACAAGCTGTACAGTTTCATTTAAACATACTTACTATACTATAACACATATTTTTCGCATTACATGCGGCTTACGATTTCCATGATAGCTCCTGATTTGTAGAGTTTGACTTAGACAGCATTAAACACTTGAAAATCGGAATAAACACTCTTTGCCTCAGGGTAACTCAAGTGTAGTGAGGAAAAAGAATGTAATACTGATTAGTCGATTGATATTAAATTGAACTTGAGCTCAACTGAAATGGAACCAAAATTACTCCGAAATGGAACTAAAACGGAATTGAAATGGGATCGGAATGGACTCGAAACGGAATCGAAACGGAACCAAAATGGAACTGACTGATGCCAAAACATGCGGTTCTTCAATTTGTAGGAAAGGCCGCAAATGCTTCCATGAAAATTTTGCAGTTCCTCCTCCAGAGTTCCCAATCGATAGTCCTTATCCGTAGCTTAGGTCCATGTCGATTGTCCCAGTTCGAATCTCTTTCTTGTCTATTAGTCGTTGCTCTGGGTTGTTTTTCAGCAAAGAGGCGTACCGAGTTGGATATTTACGACAAGTGCTGTAATAATAGAGTTTTACAACATTTTTTGCATTAAAAAAATAAGTTTATTCACCCTATATAATATTATATTATGTGCACTTTTAAGAAATATGCAGATGGACGTCTACAATTTCTGATCCAAGTAAGTTTTCCAGTATGACAGTTTCAAGCAGTGATGGTAAAAGTATATTTTTCGTAAACAAGTCGTGTGCCGTGAACTGTTAAGGCTCACACAGTTACAATTGTTTGAGGTACAGTTCAAGCGAAAGCAAATATAATGGGCAGCAGAGTTTAAATAAAACGCGTGTTGTCGAATGAACGATTAAAGAACTAATGAAAATTTTATTAGGTATCCAAGGTAACATAAAGCCATGGGTTGCTTCGATCTCATCACTCCTTCTCAACCCATGGTTTCAAAAACTCCCTTCGCTTAACGTCATGGAATTAATTTAGCAGCTGGTAACGGTTTCGTTAAGCCATCCGAGATTTGCTGATGCGTACTAAGATACACAACGTGGATATCACCTCTTTCCAAAGCATCGTAAATAAAATGGTGACGAATGTCGATGTGCTTTGTCCAAGGGTGGTATCCTCCATTTTTAGCTCCAGCGATGGCACTTTGGTTGTCGTAATGAATGACGATTTTTTCTTCGTCCTCGAACAGTCCTCGTAATTGCTTCCACCAGAGCATCTCCTGTTCGGCTTCGCAAGTCGAAAGAGCAACGATCTGCTGCCGCTTGCAATTCCACGACATAGCTCCCCCTTTGTGCTGTAAACACGTACCCAGTAACGGATTTTCTGTCCTCGTGGTCAGATGCCCAATCTGCGTCGGAAAGAACCTTGTGTCGTCGAATTTCCATCTCGATGGTACGTCAAACGGCACTGGGATGTGCCCCGAAGTAACGCCAACAGGTGTTTCACCGCGTTCCAATGTCATTCACTAGGATTAGAGTTGAAACGGCTCAAGACATTCACGGCGTAAAGGGTGTCCACGATGAAATTGCCACACTATGAAATTGCTCTAACTTTTTAACCGTTGGGTAGAATTTAATGAAATTTGGGTGGATTTAGTTCATAGTGCATTATTTACATCCTGCAAGTTTTAAAGTCCTGTGATCAAAACTCGCGGAAATGGAGTCGAAAGAACAGCTCGTGCGTGATAAAATCTTGCGCATTCATCACGAGAACAAGGATCTCTCCGCATCGTTCCATCGCTAAAACGTTGGGAATCGCAGAATTCCACGGTGTCGCGAGTGATTAAGCAGTTCGAGGAACGGTTGACCACCGATCGGAAGCCCAGAAGTGAAGGAAAAAGTATTCCGTACAACACCAAAAATCACAACCGCGTAGTTGGGGCCTTCAACCGAAATCCGAAGCGCCTCCGTTCGGGATGTGGCTAGAAGCTGCACCTAAGCCGAAGTTTTGTCCAGAAGGCCAAAACTAAGGCTGGGCTTCGAACGTTCAAGGTACAAAGGCCCCTAATCGCGACGAGAAGCAGAACAAGTCGCCAAAACCCGTGCCAGGAAGTTGTACCTCAACATGCTGACGAAAGTTGAATGCTGCATCATGGACGACAGAAACATATGTGAAGGCCGACTTCAAACAGATCCCCGGCAACCTGTTTTTCACGGCCAAGGGATAAGTTCAGCGTTCCGGAGCATGTCCGCACTCAGAAGATGTCCAAATTTGCGAAGAAATTCCTGGTTTGGCAAGCCATCTGCACGTGCGGGAAGCGGAGTGCACCTTTCGTGACCCAGGACACGATGAACGGACAGGTGTACATAAAGAGTGCCTCCAGAAGCGGCTGCTTCCTCTCCTGAAGGCGCACAACGTCCCAACAATCTTCTGGCCGGATTTGGCCTCATGCCACTACTCCAAGGACGTGCTGAAGTGGTATGCGGACAATAAGGTCAATTTCGTGCCGAAAATGTTCAACCCTCCCAACACTCGGAGCTCCGCCCCATCGAGAAGTACTGGGCGATTATGAAGCAGCACCTTCTTAAACGACCTAAGGTAGTGAAGACAGTCGAGGAACTGAAGAAAGTATGGGTTTACATGCAAAAAACGGTTGATTCACAGGTTGTGCAGAATCTTATGGCCGGGGTTAAGGCCAAGGTGCGGGCATTTGCGTATGGACTGTAAATAAAATACGAGTAAAATGGTAAAATGAAGTTTAATAGTTATTTCTCAATCCCTGAAAATTTGATGGCAATCGGATGAAAACTCGAATTTTGCGAATCAATTTTTGTGTGTGTGATTTCATCGTGGACACCCTTTAACAGACGTTAGGACGTGTACTTTGGGCTAAGTACATAAGACATCTGACGTGACCTCCCATAAGGTACATTCTTCATTGCTTCGGTCTCCTGAACGGTTGATGGACACATGTTCTTAGTCAGTTTTTCAGCTTACGTTCATCGGTATGTTCCACAGATTTGCAGTTCGTTATGTTGAATCTGCTTAAGACCGCCTCAATGTATCCATCTGGGCTATCTGCAGAATTCCATCGATGTCGCCATCGCAAAGAGAGATCGCAAGCGAACTGTGACGGACAACCGGGGCTGGAAGTGCTCTCGTAATCCACCCCTTTCGTTGCGAGTGTCTTTACCACCAATCTCGCCTTTATATCGATCGATATTGCCGTCTCCGTCTAGCTTCATCCGGTATACCTGTGGTGCGCGCCACTTCCGGCAAATCCGGTGAGCGTCACAGTGCCGCTAGAGATGAGAGCGTCGTACTCCACTCCTGTTTCCAGCGATTCCGCATCAGCGCGCGATAATGCTTCCTGAAGCGTCTGGCGGATCATCCACGATAAACTGTTGAAAAGCGGCAACAGATATCTGAACCGTGCAACAATGTCATTGAAATACTTGCCTTGGGCCGAGGCGCCCCCTGTCGCGAGGCATCAACCCTCTGCCATCGCTATTACTCGTAGGGCCTTGATTCGCGAAGACGACGAGGGCGTAACGGTTTACTCGGCGACGAGTTCCTGGATGGTTTCCTCGGTAACGGGGCTGGATCTGCGGACTCAGTCCTCCGGTAATCAGAGCTTCAAACACGGCAGTCCTGTGTCTTTCCGCGCATCAACCGCGTGAGATAGTTCCGTCCCGCATTCGGGTAGGCTGCAGCGCGTCCCGCTTCCAGAAAAGTCTTCACTGCAAACTTCCACGTTCTCCAGTTTTCGCGACCAACCAACCGAACGATTGCCGGATGGTTCTGTGTGGTTGGGACTACTTACGCCCTGAGTCTCCGGATCCGTTCGCTCCACCTGGGTTTCGACATGGCTTTTAGATCTTAAGATTTTTCACTTAACTATCTGGGCCCATAACCTTATAGGCAGCAGAGCCTTAAATGAAACTTGCATGTTGTCTAATGAACGGCTAAAGAACTAGTTAAATTACGTTGATGTATCTAAAGGTTTACATAAAGTCATGGAGTTGTTTCGATTTCATCAAAATAATATCATAGAAAAAAGAATAAGTAAATATCCGACATTGCCTGTTCAAGCTATTTAGGAAACTATCATTTTCAAAGCTATCAGATAGATTATCTTCACCTGATACAATGAAAGTGTAATTGCAACAGGATAAGAAGTTGCTTAAGGAGTTGCACAGTAATATTCTAACTTCGTAAACCTAGAATGTGATTCTTATATAATCCAAACGAAGTGAACTTGATATTAATTTTGGTGGGCAAAAGTATCTCCACGTTGAGTTTGTGACACCAAAATCATAACAGCAACAAAATTTACACATAACTCAACAGAGCCGATTGTTTCTTTTACGATAATAGAGTTATATCTACATCGGAAACAATTGCTTACAAGATGTTAATCCTTCTTTCTGTAAGCTTCTCCCGAGCTTTCTGTTGTACACCCGCCCTCAAAGTTCCGTGCGGTATCCTCAGATACCGCCGCATTGAGTATCATTGCTTTCTTCTTAATTTTGAAGAGTTTCCGCTTAACTGGAAGGCCTGGTTACTTCTCTGTTCAGGCGGGATTCTCTGCAATGCAGTTAGAGGGGATTGGCTGTTTTTGGCACGTATATGACGTCTTGCCTTGCACCATGCCATCTGTGCGGGACGGTCCATGAGTGACAAGATGCCAAATCAGCCAAAACAGAGCTAGTAGCAACCGCTTTTGCAGACATCCTTTCGCGTACACATCCTTATTGATCAAGCCAGATTCAAAGTAATTTTGGACGCATTCAAGTGATCGTGACTCAGGAATTAAACAACATACGCGTTACAGATCAAAACGGCAATCTAAAACAGAAGGGTAGCTATTCAGCTTTCAAACGATATATGAGAAGTTATAACGTTTCTGCTGTTTCGAACGGACTGTCACACTTTACTTGTGATCGATGCCCATCATGATCTGAACAGTCGCGTTGTGACACTGTACCGGCAGATCTGCTTCCACTTTAAACGCATTTGTTGTGCATTTGTCACTTCTTTAGTGCATCCTCAACGTTTCTCGCGTCAAAAATTCGCCTTTTCAGGACACTCTTTAATGTAAACCTTCGACATCATTGTTGTGAGATGTGGTGAAAACCTAGGTTTTAAAGCCGCAACTGCAGATTCACCACGCCCAAATCATTAGTTTCGAGCTGAGCATGTCAGCAAATACAAATGTACACCTGGAAGGGACATCTCTACGACCTGTTGCCAGGTAATCAGCGTCCAGAGATTTGTCTATAATCCATTTTGACATATGTTTCGTCCTCCATTACAAATACATACATCCGTTTCAATCAAAATTCGTCCGTATAGTAATCCGTGCTCGATTTTGGCCACTAAATTTTGTTTCAGGGAACGTTAGTGTTTGCACAACAAAAAGACTTATATCCTTTTCTTGAAGGATGTTATGCCTGATGGAATAGTTGGAATCGTATTTTTTGCCGAGTCGTACCTCAACACCTTTCTCCTCAGATCTCTGTCATGGACCACTTTTGTGATAGATGCCCTGTGCTCTATCCACACTCAGAGTATCTGCAACGTGTGACATAGACACACCGTTGACTTTACAGGAGTGTAACACTTTTGCTATTTTAAGGCAGGCCATAGAGATTCTCAAGATTTTTTGACTTTAATTAATATTCTTTCTCAAGTTCCATGATCCATGTTTCAGGATGCGTCGATCAGTTGAGAAAAAACTTTCATCAATTTCTTCATCAATGGTATCAATGATTCTATGCGACGTTTTGTTCCAATCACGGGACGCGGTGGTGCATTAATCCTTGCGCCCAGATTTACTTGAATCGCGCTTTAGTTCCGTCAAAGACGAACTTTTAGATTTTTGACTGACTACATAAAATCAAATACTTCTTCGGAATTTGGATACCTTGCTGGTCTGGAAATGCTCGGCAACGGCGTTCCTTTGTTGCGGTGTAAATAATTGAATGGAGAAACTGTTTAAAGTCTTCGAGTACGTATGTTTTGACAAGAAAAATGTTTGCAAAAAATTGGTGTTAAGGAGCACGACTTTTTGCAGTGAAATTTTGCATGTCATCACGGTTAGGCACCTTTTTAACTTTGTGCGCTTTCAGCCGTTGCCTCTGTTTCACGTTTTGTAGGTAAGGTTTTGTATACTCAATTTTTTGCAAGCTACATTTCGCTGCGGAAGGCTGGGTTTTTTTTCTTAAAAATCGCTATCACTTTCTTTTGTCCATTTGTTGGGAGCATACTTTTTCGATTTGTTCTTCTCGAACCTCACGATCCGCAGTCGAGCCACTGGCCAAATTGTTTACGCAAAACCCAAAACACGGTACTTTTCTGTAGTTTTAGCTTTTGCAAGATCGTGTTCCGTTAAATTTGGATTTGCTGCCGTTCGTACAGAATGTGTTTGCGCACTTCCACTTAATTCGACGCCATTTTACTCAATGTAACCAGAACAAACGTGTTGCACCACGAAGCAGTTTATCAGCAATAGACCTTTTTTGCTGCAGGTAATTAGTTTCCAAGTGATCACTTACTGTGACTAAATTATCTGTGAGTAGCACGTGTCTCTTCTGCATCAATGTTAATCCTAGATTAGACATATCTATCAGCTTCACGTTTCCGGAGACTTTACACGGCAGCTTAGATGCGAAGCGAAGAAACTTGAATTGCAAATTTAGTGCTTCAAGAATGACGTGGAATATAACTGTAACTAATCCTTATTGACTGACACATTTTGGGATGTGTCTACTGCCTAAGAAACATCACGGCTTATCCTTCACAATCGTTTCCAATACTCCCCCGGTGTCGTGACCTGACCAAGTTTCCAAGCTCAGGTCAATCGTTAACATTATCTACACACAACTGTGTGCTCTAAGAAATCAAATCAGATAATAGTTGATTGCATTCTTTGCTGATTGATTTTCTTCCTTCCTGTGAATATCCTTCTTGCAGGATTCTCCATCCACGTTAACGAAAATACCTCAAGAAGTAAAGTAATATAATAACTCATATATTTACAAAAATACAAATACTATTGCTGTTACTATTATTATTATCAATCTTATCCTACTCTATGTCTACCTTGCCGGAAACTCTCCTCCGCTTAGCGACATGTTGATCATTATCAGTAATTCTTCTTGAGAGTGTCAAAAAGTATCCCAGCATCATTCAAACACTCCGCAGGCTGAGATGGAAACTTCTGCTTTAAGGTGAGAAAATCCGCCTAATCTGCTTCTTGTCACATGTTCTTATGAAACGGTTTCCCTCATCAGATACGGCATACATTTGATACGGCAAACAAATTATAGTCCATTGAACCTTCCCCAAAATCTAATATCAGTAAATATAAGTACATGTTATTTGTCAACATATTTTAATCCGACAAAGTTATGTGCCAGTGTAGCTCAGAAACCTGAAACAATTATAATTATCCATTTTGACCTTTTGTCACACTGCCGACGTCTTTCATTCCTCTAGGTGACAGGCGTACTGACTCGAACGAATAACCTGGATACATTCGTTTCCAATTTAGACTGCCGAAACTTCGTTCCTATTCTCGAACGATAACATATCTATCCCAGACCTGTTGTTACGTAACAGTCGACAATTTCGAGTATTGTGCGGCTAAGAAAACGCCAACACGCCATCGCCAGCATTTCGAATTGAAACTCAGCCCGAGCCGGCCGTTCCGTAACATCTGATTACTTTGACTAGCAACGGGTGTGTTTACAAACACATCCCGTAGCTTTGATTGGAAAAAGTTTTTCCGGGAAGAAGTTTGGCTGTATAACAATCCCTTGGCGGCGATTTCGGAGCGGATAGTTTTTCAATCAACTCTCGGGGAATTTTCACCCGAGGTCAAGAAGGGGTTCAAGCAAAATTAGTTCCAATTCCATTCGAGTACGAGATGCGATGGGACGGATTATTCCCTTTTTCACTTGACTCTCGTCTGTTCGTCGTCGTCGTCTGTCATTTTCGGTCGAGCGAAAACGATCTCATGAAAATCTCTATTATCGCTCTAGCATTGGTTTTGCTTTCGTGTGAAAATTATGTCTTCGAACAATGGACGGGCTACCGACTTGTGGGGGTTTTGTTTTTAACATTAGTTCTCCATGGAAAAGTAAACAGGATATCCAGCTCGAGTAGAGCATGGGACTCTACGACTTGGGAAAATATGGCCAGACCGAGAGGCTCCCTTCGGGTCGTATTTCATTGTACTCGACTCGAGTGCTTGGCTGCCGAACGGTTTGCGAGTCGTGCCTGAGGTGCGGCTTCAGAAACGTGATAACATTGTTCCATGGCCGTGCGTGGTCGGGAAAGTCTTTGTTTTAGCTGAATGTTTTTTTTTTCTCTCTTTCGCGTCATCCAACAGGATGCTGAACGGCAGCGGAGACAGTTTGGAGGAACAAAAATT
>JASCZW010007559.1:37500-63892 GCA_034211315.2 Aedes japonicus | reverse complement strand
AATAGTGCGTAATAAAGCGTCGTCACAACCTTTCACAGCCGATGCTCGAACCAAACTCTTTTTCGTAACTTTCAATTAATACTACTGTATCCTATAATCTTTTGCACTACACTACAAATTGAAGTTTCTAAAGAACAATCTATGCTAATCCATTAAAAATTGCAATTGAGGAATTTTGTAAAAATAAGAGTCCGAGATGCATTTCGTACCTTCTGCCAACTCTATGTTTTGAAGTGCATGCTCATCGGTTCTATACCAACCGGAAGAGACTTGGTCCTATACAAAATTTATCATTATCTTTTCATCATCTTCAATCCGCTCAACCAATCGCGATGTTTTGTGATATATTGGACTGATTAAAATAATTTGAGATAACTCAAAGCAGACGTCTTCCAAATTTGGAAGATCGACAAGCTATCGGTGGTTAGCTTAGAAGAAGACCGGAAGAATAAGCGATGGTTTTGCGTGTGTTTGTATTTCACAAACAAACAAACAAACAAACAAAACAAAACGAATATACCGTAAAACGGGGTGACTTCGATTACTTTTTGAACTATTTCTTGAAATTTTCTATGATAATTATTTTTAAAATTTTGTTTTACATTTTTTAAATCAGTACTGGTATCTGTAGTATAACACTACATAGAAATTTTAAAAATGTCTTATGTCAGATGAACTTTAAAAAAATTGTTTAATTTTCGCGGCCAATTTTCAATAATGGGGTGACTTCGATCAAAATCAATTTTATCCATTTGAAGTGCTTAAATGAAGTTGTTGTCGCGTTTATTCGTTTGCTTTTAATTTCCGATCAAAAAATTTTTTTTATTGCGTAATTTGTTTATGTATGCAAAATTAATATTTTTCGATTAGTTTAGAGAGACAAATGTTTAAGTAATCTGAAAATGTGGTTGTCGATTTTTTTTAAATCATTTTATTGCTTGAATATATGATTGTTGTTGGGCTTGGTAAAAAGTACCATAAGGAGAATTTTTAAGAAATATTTTTTTATAGCGAAAGAAATAGAGAAATGGTAAAAGCAAGATGTATTTATATACCCTAATAAATGCTGAATATATATGGTACAAACCTTAAAAAATTCAGGCACTTGGAGAAGGATAATTTTATATTGAATAAATATCGGATTTGGCGGTCGAAGTCACCCCGCTTTACGGTAATTCTCTTTCTCTCTCTCTCACTCTCTCTCTCTCTCTCTAAAAAAATAAGCTCGCCCTCTCCTACTTGAAATCCTGGCTACGCCCATGTGTCTCACCCCTTGGGTTGTAGCGCGAATGGGTTTTTTCACGATTGTTTCATATTAAAAGTGGTAATTAAGCTTGAAGCATTCGAATGGATGACACAATTTTCTATCGCTTGTTTTTTTTTTTCCTATAACGATATTTCCAGTTCTGTATTTCAAAATCAAAATTTAGTTTCAACAGCCTTTCTTTTGCCCAAAAATAACCATTGAATATAAGCTCCAACAAAACATAAAGCGATGAATTTGTTACTCCATGTGATACACTGCGGCAATCAAGAAGTAGCAATTTGAGATTGTTCTGTTTTGTGGGAGCTAAGATTTTTACTATTGAAGTTTCACGCTATAGCTTCCATATGTCTTTGCCTTAAGAGTGATTTCTTTCATTAACTCTTATAGCATAGTGATATTGTGGATTTTATTTGTATATATTTTTGATTTTTTAACTACCACTCTCCTCCATGGGGTAAAAAAATAAAATTAATTTTAAGCCCAAGGGAACGATAAGCAGAGCCATAGAATTCGAATAGTAGAGATTATTTTTTATAGGATGCAAACTATGTGACCTTTTCGAACCGTTTCAGCAGGCTAAACAGTAAACATTTGTAAAACAATTTTTTTTTTAGATTTCTATCCATATATTTTAACACCATTTTCAAAGTCTACAACAATTTTGACGAATAAATCATAATACAAGAAAAGGTATTTCTTTTATCTTTTAAATGAAACTTGTTGTGCTTGAATCGGTAAAAATTTGAATGAGCAAAACACATTTGAAGAGAGCCTGAATGATGTGGTCTTCGAATTAAAAAATCATTAGAATTACCAGACACATCAATATTCAATTAGCTATAAGAAATCGAAATCTCATCCAATGATCACGAAATTTTGCGAAAAGGTTATTCAATGAATGAAAAAGCTAAAAAAAGTATAACATATGCAAAATAATAACACATGTTTTGACACTCGCCGCTCGTCAGCACGGAAATGGATTCTTCAATAAATGATGAGGGCATGGTGATCTAACTATATGCCCTACTGTAAATTAAAATTGCATTTAAACATAATTAAATAGCACAAATGACTTCAGCTACGATAATCAACAACAGTACGAATTGAAAACATCCCTGGATCATTTTCCGCGACCGTGTCCCGCTCCAATTCAACAACCAAACCTGGTCAAGTCCATATTGGCTATGATGGACATACCGAGTAGACGCCAGGTTCAATACTGGAGGACTGCACGTAAGAAAATAGAACTCGGTGCCAATATCAATGAGTGAAGTCCCTCCTGCCTCAACGACAGCCATGGGACCTATAGGCAAGTGTGTAATCGCTTTCAATCGAATATATTCCAAACGTTCGAGAAGCCTTTAACAAAACCATCGAAGAGCGGGACTCAAGATTGTCTTTGATTGATAGATTATTGTCCATGAGGACAACTTCACCGTATGAATGTGTTATTCGATGATTGAAGGCGGATAAGCGCACAGGTAAAGAAACCCAGCGTAGTTGGTATTGTTTGAACTAATAATTTATTCAGCCGTTGCACCTAGACTGATGGGAAACAAATTTTCCGTAACGCCACCGGTTGTTGTCGTTGATGTTGACTGAATAATGTATTCAAGTGAAGATAGTTGATTTATGCATGCTACTTCCTGTCAATACGATGACGATGATTGAAGAACGATTTACTGTGTTGGTCAAATTCAACATTGTCAATTTTTAAAGTGAAAGGTTTGATGTTTAAACAACGACCAACCAAAATACACATATATCACTTGCGGGAAAAATTGGAAACCTGTTATATTTTACCAAACGTCTCACAATCGTGGTATTCAGATATTCTTCCTACTGGAAGTTATTGATCCAATATTATTGCTTTTAAATATCGCGCGCCATCCAACGGCAGCAACATTCAAATTCAGTAGGCGGCGTAGGAGGCGATTAACTTGATTCGTTCACTTCCAAATTGAGAAACTGTACGAGTACAGAATTTGACAGATCTCGAATTTTGTGTGTTTGTGATGTTTTTGTGTGCTGCTGGCGGCTGTTCGATTTGGAAAATGTCAAATTAACCAATGTTCGATGGAATAAATGGATTCGCAAATGTTTTCGATTTTACTTACGCCCGGTACTCTGACCGGGGCAAACGATGGATTCAATTTCTAATGAATGGAAAAAGCTTTACACTCGCGCACTCGGTGAAACTGGACAAATTGATCGGGCGAGAAAGTAACCAGAGAGGGGCAGCAAGGAAAACGAAAACTTTAAACCCTCATTATCCCTCATTACTGCAGGTGAAACAATCGAAGCTGGGGGCCTGTGTGTGCTAAAGTGGATACGCAAAATGTGAATCACTCACACTTGTGTGCAATACTCGGGGCTGATGACTCTAATTGCAGCCGTAATTTAAAGCATCGCCATGTGTTCCATCTTCCGTTGGCCCCGCATCCAGATGCTGCTGATCGCGATGCTCGCTTCCGAACCTCCAATCGAATATAAAACAATACTTTTTCGAAGCAAAATAAAAAAGTATTGGCTCGATTGAGAGGGAGATAGATAGTGCAAATAATGAAAATAACCAACAATTTAACCACTTTTCAATTTAAAACACATTAGTCTAATGCATGTGCGGTGATGGAAATCGGAAGTGGAGCCGCCCGGTAATTATGGTCACTTTGATAGCAATTTTCCAGGCCAGATCGGTTGAAATCGGAGAAAACCAATGGATTGAGGCTGTCTGTTTGATTGCCAGATTAATATTTGGATCGGCGGTTTGAGGTCATGATGAGATACGATTATATGAAAGCCACGCGAGCAACCACTTTGGCGCAAGGTGGTCCAATTCCTGTGTGTTTGGTTTGATTTGGTATTTCCTTAAAAACTCTGAGGTCACAGAAGTTTGAACGATTGAAATGCATTTTTAAGCGTTATTCCACGTTTTTTTGCGGATTTCTGTTTAATTACTTTTGTTTTAAACCTTAAATTGTAGGTGCTGGAAGTACATCAGAGTTATAGCGATGATTGACGGAAATCAGTTCACTTCCAAAGTAATGCTTTTTCACGACAAAATTGAAATACCTCTAAGCACATATTTCTCCTGAAAAATCTTATCAACGAGTGAAATATTTTGTAGAGTGATGGACGTTTGTCTGTGCATTCATTAGCTCCTTCTCACTCACATCTAAGCTTGTTGCTCGAATGTGATGTTAAACATTGAGTTAAATTTAATATTAATTTCATATTTAGATGATCTGAAATCACTATTCATGTTTCTTCCAATCATTTGAGGTAGATCAACCTGTGCTTATTATTATACTGTCCATCGTCTGACATTATCATCTACATAAATATAAAATGGATTTCTGTCTGTATGTATGTCTGTCTGAACCTAATAGGCTCGAAAACTACTGAGCCGATCGGCGTGAAATTTTGTATGCAGGGATTTTTGGGGCCAAAGAAGGTTCTTATGATGGTTTGAAACCCCTCCCTTCTCTGAAAAGGAGGGCTCCCACACAAGTGAAACACATATTTCTACATAACTCGAGAACTAATCAAGCAAAAGAAACCAAATTTAGCATTTTGAAGGCAAAAAAGGTTTCTATGGCAGCTTGAGAACCCTCTTCGTCCTAAAAGGGAGGGCTCCTATACAAATAAAACACAATATTATGCATAACTCGGTAACTTATCAAGCAAACGTAACGAAATTTAACATGTGGTGGTTTTTGAAGACAAAAAATGTTTCTATGTTTGTTTGAGACCCCTCCTCATTCTAAAAGGGGAGGGGAGGGAGGGCTCTCAAACAAATGGAACACAAATTTCTGAATAACTCAAGAACTAATAAACCAAATGGAACCAGATTTGGCATGTGGAGGTCTCTGCCAAAAATAAATGTTTCTAAGGTAGTTTGAACTCCCTCGCCTTGTGGAAGGAAGGAGGAGGGGCTTCCATATAATTGAAACAAAAATTTCTGCATTATTTGGCAACTAATCAAGCAAATGGAACCAAATTTGGAATGGAGGAGTTTTTTAAGGCATGAAATATTTTTATGGTGGTTCAAAGCCCCTCTTCTCTCTAAAAAGGGGGGCTTCCATACATACGAAAAACAGATTTAAACCAAACTTGAGAACTATCCCTACCGCTATGCAAATTTGTATGCAGGGGTTTTTGGGTCCGGGAAAGGATCCTCTGATAGTTCGACACTCCTCCCGCCTTTAGAAAGCGGGGCTCCCATGCAAATTGAAAACTATTTTCTGCATAACTCAAGAACTAATCTAACAAATGGAACCAAATATGGCATGTGGGGTTTTTTTTAGGCAAGAATTGTTTCTACGGTGGTTCGAAACCCCCCTCCTCTTTGGAAGAAGGGGCTCTCATACAAATGAAACACGAAGGACTTTGAAGAAGGAGGGCTCTCAAACCAATGAAAACGACATTTGAACCAAACATGAGAATTATCCATGCAACAAAAAAACCCAATATGTGTATTTCTCGGGTAAGAAGCATATTCTGATAGAAGTTTGAACCCCTTTTTAGTCAAGAATTGGTTGAGTAACTCTTAGTGCTACATTATGCACAAAAAGTTAATCTTACGTTATGCAAGAAAAGACTACGTACAAACTGATCGGATACGGCTTCGGTTGTCTTTGAAATGCTTCTACGCAGATAGCAAAACCGGTAGAAACTACCGGTCCAAGGGTTGAGTTAATAACACAAACCTTTTTTTGCATGAATAACACACACAAGCAAACGAAAATATTTTAACCAGATTCATTAAGAACAACAACCATAAACGCGCCAGTTCTATTAATTTTTTATTCATTTAGTAGCATGCATTGCAAGGCTCGCACCGGTTTCAGCTAGTACTCAACGATAAATATGGCATCACTGTTGCTTTTGAGAGAGCTCATGTTTCCTCTCTTCTTTGTATACACGGCCAGCCGTTTCAACTCAGTTTTGAGTCGTTTTTGACTCACTTTCTCAAAATTGGTGTCACTCAAATTTGAGTAGATATTACTGGCATTGACAAGTCGTCAAATCAAAAACATCCATCTGATTTGAGTTGATGTTTTTGATTTGTCGACTTTTCAAGGCCAGTATTGACACAGATTTTTAACATTTTTGTCATACAGGTATTTGTATGTAAAGATTACCAATTTTTGAGATACACCAATATTTTTAAGATTTTTTGCAATTGTTTTTCCGTTCGAAAACTTTAAAATCTATGAAATGAATACATTTTTTTCCAGTTCTACTTCCAGAGGGCTGTTCTAGGCCCACGAAGGATATAATGAACACTAACACTACACTGACAGATGACAGCCAGCTTGTGTGTATGCCTCCATATGATTTCTCCTTACATTTTTTTGAGATATTTTTAAGAATTTATTTTAGAATTTCCTGAAAATTCTATGAAAAGTTCTCAAAAATATCTTAAGATATTCATTCTTGCGTTGCTATAGGTATTCCTCCAGGAATTCTTTTAGAAGTTGCTTCTGTCATATCATCGGCAGTTTTTTTTTTAAACTATTTCGTGATAAGATTTTTGGAAAAATCTACGAGCTTGAGGAGTTTTGTGATTCTAATGGAATTCCTGAAAAACACTTCAAAGAACTACACAAAAATTATAAGGTAATTCCTTAAATGATTCTTGAGGATAGCCTGATTTGTTTGAGAAATCTAAGAATTTTTTGCACAAACTTCAAATTCTCTTATATTTAATTCTTAACCTCAAAAATCATGCAGGAATTTTTTGAAGAATTATATTTTAAATTTTGTCGAAGATGTCTGTCAGTATTTTAACATATAGCCCTCCAGAAATTACTTCCATAATTTCTTCAAGTATTCCGATGGAGAAGTGTTTGTTTCAAAGTTTCTCAAGACATTGCTCCACAAATTTGGGCACAATTTCCTGTAGGGATTTTTGCAAAAATACGTTTCTTCCAATTTAGGAGAATTTTCATGCATTCACGCAGAGAAATTTTGGGAAATACGAATTTGTTCACGATGATTATTTTTGCTATTCGAAGCATTGTTATTTCGATTTATTTAAACAGTTCAAGATCGATTGCACCGATTATAACAAAAATATTTGTGTGCTTTCGATCAGATGGAGGATCGGTTATGATGGGTTCTGATCGATCCGTCAAAACGCTGCTGAAACGTGACTGTCCTCATTTGATTATTATCAAATGTACTTGCCACTCTGACGTTTTGTGCGAGCTACACATTCGATAAGCTGCTGTTGTACCTGGAATAGTTAGTACGAGATATCTACAGTTACTTGTTTTGCAACCCCAAACGATCCAAGGAATTCCTGATGATACAAAATTCTTTGGAACTTTCAAAGTCTTCAACTTTTAAAGTTCTGTTTCCATCTACCACTTGATGATATCATTATCGTCAGTTGTTAGAAGGAGTTTGAAACGAATTTAAGAGCTCGTATTGTTTTTTCGTTCCAATCCAACTGAAATAACAATCAAACCAAACCGCACAGCGCATTCTCTGTCATCTTAATGAATCGATGACGCGTCACTTATTCACTGCTTGAGCTATATAGTATCCTTTATCAACAAAGTGAACCGTTTTTCGAGTCAGAAGCTCCAGAATTCCCGAATATGGGCAACCAGCTGAAGTCTCGCTTATTGTTTTCCATGCAAATATTTGTGAAGACGATTACCTAAAACATCTCACAGATTTCAGAACCTCTGTTTTCGAGAAACATCTTCGTAAAAAGTTGGAAAGATATCGGTTTAGCAGCAGGAGAAATGCTTAGATCTGGAACTCCCGAGAATAACAGGAAGGAAGCTTTCTACTCGGTCTGCTGTGTTTTGTGCATCAAAGTGACTAAACAGATCATTAAGCACTTTGATCTGAACAATCCAGTTCTGACTACTGCATTGAGCGTTGACTCCAAGACGCTGTACACTTTGAAGGAGTTCAACTTGATTATTAAATAATATCCGAACTACTTTGAAAGCAGTGAGGAACAGGCCATCGAAAATGAGTTCTGGAGAATATCGAAGTTGAAGAATTGGAAGACTTGGAAACTTGTTGGAGAAAACTGGTGTATTTCAAACGAGCAGATGGAAAGCAGGCTTTTCTCTTGGTAAGAAAGTTGTGAACATTCTTCAAATTTCGCATTCTTCTGGAGCGGTAGCGCATGTTTTCTTGCAATAAAATCTGCATATAAGCCCAAAATTCAGAAACGCTTGTGTATGGACACCATGGATGCCATCCTAAGATCCGAGTGTTACATTAAAGCGAAAGAAGGAGTTGATCCGCTAACATAACTGACAAGTTTTGTGTGTGTTCTAGAATTAATTTTGTTTTACTTGCTTTGTATTCCTTCTATTTATGTTGATTAATGTAGTATACGGTTTAGAGATAGGAGGTCGTAGTTCGCAACTGTAAATTGCCTGCCAAACAAGCAACTTTTGTCTGAACTTATTAACCTGAACGAACTTCTCAAAGTCAGAAACATTGTTGCCAATGAATTTTGTGCAATATTGCGGGCCAGGGAGAGTTTTTGAATCTTCATTAACGTAAGTTTTGGCATCCAATAATATGCACTGTTCGGCGTTCTCCAAAATTCGATCATAGAGCTTTCGCGATCTTTTTATAGCAGTTTCTTTCTGTTTATAAACTTGTTAGGCGATTTTCTGTTTTTATATGTTTGAGGCCACATCGCCGTTTAATTCGTTGGATCATTCCATACCTCTGCCTTTTTGGCCAAATCACACTTAGGGAACGTCCATTAATTACGTCACGCAAAAAATGACTTTTTATAACCCCCCCCCTTGTCACGTTTTTTGTATGGACCTTCAATTTTTTGTATGGATCGTAACGTTCCCCCCCCCTGCCCCCTTACTACGTGACATAATTAATGGACCTTCCCTTATTTCATTTCTGCTTTGTTAGCCAAATCACGCCTAAGGTGTGGCCCATTTAGTATTGGAACGAACATTTTTGATTCTTAAAGCGACCCTTGTGGTCGGATTTGTAAACTATGACATCTTGTGTGTTCCCTCTAACAATAACAACATAAAAAGTTTCAGAGAAATACAAGATGGGAGAAAAAAGAATCCTAGAGGGTTTGAGCTGTTTAGTGGAATACAAGTCGAGTTATTAGTACGAGACACTGAAGAAGTCTGCACATTGTAGACAAAATACGCGTATCTGTCAAGAGGTAGTTGGAATTGAATGGAAAATACTAATTTTTCTTCTAATTTCTAGAAAAAAGAAGAAAAGTTATTGTGCGCAATCACTTGGAAAACCCTTCGTGGTCTGGTTCGAAACTTGCTAGTGTTGTGTTTTCCCCGAAATACCGTCTGGCGTATTTTGAAAAAGTACAGAGACACTTTGTTGGCGGATCGCAAGCATCAAAGCAAGCGTCGAGCAAGTACTGTCAACCGTCAACTGCGGAATAAACTCAACAAGACCGGTAAAGCAAACCCCACCATCTCAGACCACGATTTGGCCAAAAAGTTTCGTGCCGCACGCAGCACCTTGCAACGGATTTGTCTCCGGGATGGCTTCAGATATACCGTGCCTGTGGACAACCAAATAGGGATCAAAAGCAGAACAATGTGGCCTGAGGCCATGCCAGAAAACTGTATGATCAGGTGTTGACAAAATTCAATGGCTGTCTCCTCATGGAGGATGAGACCTATGTATGTAAAGGCCGATTTCAAACAGCTACCAGGACAAACATTCTCAGCTGTCAAATAGAAGTCTAATAATTTGTTTTGGTTGTTTGTTTTGATGTCAAACACCACAGAAAGCGATCTTTCTACTTTGTATGACGTGCACAATGAAAACGAGCAACAACAGACAAAACGTAAACGAGCAACAACAGACACAACTTACAATGTTGACATTATTTTGACAGCTGAGCTTGCTGAGATGTTGTCTATGTGAAAAAGTGGTCCTTGTCACAGGCTTGACTCGGACCGATAGAGAGATTTTGGGCTACTATGAAGAGGAAACTGAAGGTGAATAGCAATGATGTCAAAAGCATCAATGAATTGACAACCAAGTGGAATAAGATTTCCAAAACGATGGATGAGAATAATGTGCCCCGGTTGAAGAAACGTATTACGTAAGTCTGCAAATTTCTTCGATGTCGAGATGACTAATTTTTTTTTTGTATTTTCCTTCAAAAGTTCAAATAAAGTCGAACATTTTGGTTAAAACAGAATACTATTTGATAATATATATTAGAAATATTCGTAATAGTCTATGTTCCAATTCTAACTGGGCCACACTTTAAAAATGGATTTGTTCTTATAGATCAATTTCACAACGCATTTGTCCAATTTGGGATCACTTGTGCCTTGTTTTCGTCCAGATCTCGGCAATTCGTTAACCGTATTGTGGATTCCAAATTTCTCCATAATTGCTTTTACACTTTCAGGTGCTACTCTTACTCGTTTTTCAATTTGATTATATGTCACACCTTTCACAGTACACCAAGTGTGCAAGATTGCCTTCCTCACTTCAATTTGAATTCACGACATCTTTGCTGCAACAGCATACGGTATAGAGTGTGCGCCGGAAACTAAATCTTGACATGTCAATAAATCAAATGAAACGTCAAATGACGTTGTGCGTGCTTGGATTGGTGAGCGAAAGCGTTATAAATTTTTGAAATTACTTCTCGATTCACTCCTTATAGGTCATTTCTGTTTATTTTCCGTGCCTTGAGAGTCACTTTCAGCCACTTATTTGCTCATTTTAGTCACTAAGCTTTCTTTCACTAACTTTCCATCTACTTGTACCGCTATCAGTCCTGAAAGACAGAAAGTGTTTCAGTCTTTCTATTCTTTCGTCACATACCATGTGCACTGTTTCGGACACGGTTCTACAATCTAAGGGCCACACAGAAAAAAATAATTAATTTTAACAAGCGCGTAAAATTTCCGCTCGTTTAATTCCAAGCCATAGGAGGCGTAAACAACGCAATTGGTTGTAGTCCTTGATACGCCATACAACAATGTTTGCTATCTTTCATACAACAGGCTTGATTCAGGCGTTATCTGGCTTTAACTTACATGAAATGTCCCATTATTTTCTGCCAAATCTAGCATTCCCTTTATGTGCATTAGAAACGCAGAAAATTCAATGTTTCTTTTTATCTGTGCACTATATTAATCTGAAGCACAAATATCACTATCTAGCAATCTTACGGCAACGGTAACGCCTAACCAAACATCCCTTTTCAGAGCAACCACATGATATTTTCAGAGCCAATAATATATTTTTAAGAATTTTGAACTTGTTTAACAGAAAAATGTGAATGGAGAAGTGATATGGAGTCTTAGCAGAGTATCTAGAATGCATATGGGGTACGGGCGGGTTCTAAGCAGTTTTTTCCGAACCTGGGACATTATGTAGCTGTATGTAATCTTTAATTAGAACTGCCAATATTTAGAAGTTAGTCCCTCTGCTTACCTCTGATCTATCGGAACATACCTTCAAAAACGAGCATTAGCATTAGCAGAGTATTTCATTGCCATGGAATAAAGTTCTCAATAGCAGGGACTTATTAAAAGCCTGTGGATTGCTTTCCGATCATGAAAATGCTTTCTTCAGCTCCGCAGTCTATACATAAACTAACAATATTGTATAAATGCGATTCCGTGCATTTGTATGAAGGCGAAATTAAATAGGCCAGTTTGCTGTACGATTTGCGGCAAACGTCAATTTCCTCAACCCGCTCCTTCATTTTACCCATCAGCTCTCTAACATAATCAACCAAAACATGTCGATTACTACGACCATAAATTCGTCTACTAGCCCTAGTCATACTAGGGTATGAGACAGATGTACACAACCAAACTTTTAGTTTGGTCATTGATCTTCAGATTATAAATGTGTATTTCTTATTTCATTTTCTCTCACGGAAATGTTAGACAGAGCGACTGTGACGACAAACGAGATGCTTCGTTTGAAAACTAAAAAAAGTAAGAGACAGCAGGGTTCATGTTACCATACCGGTGCGCTATAGCCACGGTAAACAAAGAAGAGAGGAAACATGGGCTCTCTCAAAAGTAACAGTGATGCCATAGCTGGCGCTCAACAGAAACGCATTATTTATCGTTGAGAACTATTAGACAGCTCCGGCTCTGAAACATTTTTTTTTGTATTGCATAGTGCCAGAATATGGACAATATAATCATAAGCATAGATCAACCTAAGGTGACTTGAAGAAACATGAACCAAATAGTGATTTCAGATCTTTTAAATATGCAATAGATTTAACTCAATGTTCAACATCATATTCTGGCAACAAGCTGAGAAGGAGATTCTACCCTATTCCCGTTTTTTTGAATTGAGCGTTTCAGCATTTTTTGCGAGATATCGAGGAATTTGGAAAATTAGACGATACCACCCACCGTACTATAGGAGATCTGACTGTATTACAAAAATGCCAGCTCTGAGTTGGATACCAAAAACTGATCTTTTTCTGAGCCCAACAACGATTCATCGCAATTACTGTCTCAGGTCATGTAAAATCAACAAATGCCTCTGAAATTAACCAACCTGAGGCTGCAAATCTCGATTATATTAAAACACAAGCAAATTGGTGCTCCAGCACGATCGATTTTGTCTGTCCATGCCATAACTTCGGTTAAATACAGGCCAGGTGTTTTTTTTAATAACATTCAACCTGATTTCTCATCGCAAATAAGATCACACTTTTTTTTTTCACTCGAACCAGGTCAATTGAACAGCAACCGAAAGCCATATCTTTTTGTTTCCCGAACGGTGACAGCACCGGTTTTTTCACATCTTGTATCTTGTCATCTTGAAGGAACACACATCCACACAAAGACACTATCATCCACACGACGAACTAATCAATCGATGATGTTTCCGAAAAGTGATGCTTCGGCAGCACATCCGTTCCGGCGTTAACAAAAACCATGGCCAGGTCGGTTGATGAGCGGAAAACTTTAAACCGAGCTCGCATCGGAGAAGTTAGCAGGCACAGTGTGGGTAAAACCGCTTCCATCAGTTGGTTTTCATGATGATTGCCATAAAAATCTACACACCTGGAAATTAGCCAAATCCTCTTCATCTAGTGATCAATCAATTACATTCACAACAGATTTTCCCACTGCGCGCGTTGGAAGACTCGGTTCTTGTGCCAGCCAGTGTTGCTTGGATCAGGCTCATATGATGGGGATCGAAGATGCTCATGACACTAGGTACTGGCAGCAGGTAAGACGAAGAAACGCCACGGAGGAAAGAAACACAACCATCAGGCACTCAGCATGCTCCGCAAAGTTCAAACTAACTAAGCACACGGTAACAAACAAAAAAAAAAGTTCAAACATAGGAAAAACTACACACCGTGTTCCTCTGCGGGAAGAGGCACCGAAAAGAACTAAATCATGCAGTGGAAGGAGCGCAAAAATATATATTTAATCCTATCTCTTCATTTAATCTTAATTAATCGTAAAAGTCATGAGAGACAAATGTTGCATAATTATTTCGTTTTTTTTTCATTCTCGTCCATGAAGTGGGGCTGCTACGTTTCTCCCCGGAACCCGGACATTCCCATAAATCACATCTCTGCCAGTAAAGCGCAAGGAGGTGGGAGGGATATTATCGAAATATGCCCAAGTGCTTCATTATGGTAATTCACTTCTAAAAATTAGTGCCCGGCCGATGTTGTTGTTTGTTCAAGCCGCCCCTGCCCGAGTAGTGTCTGGTGTGGATGTTGTTTCTTCTGATGCTGCAGCATATGTTGGCTTAGCGGCGGCGCAGCGCGACTGAAATGTCGAAGATTATCATTGAACAAAGCGCTTTATATTTGTGGAGAGGCGCCTTCTCTCCACCTTCGGTCGAAACCGAACTGGAAGGAACGGCAAAACCGAGATCTATGAAGCTCTAGAAAATGACTCATGGGCCTAATGGTAGAGGAGGTGCCGAAGGGCATCTCGAGATCTAAAGTGTTGAGATGTGCACGAAAAAGTGAGCACCACGAGATGCTGCCCGTTCCTCCCGACCGGAGCGTGCGGTACGTGTGTGTGTGTGTGTGTGTAGGTATTAGGTAGCCTGATTTAGAAGCACCGGAAGCAAAAGAATGAATGAATCGAAGAGGCCGGGGTAGGGCAATAATGGTCGTTTATTGATGTGAGTGTGTTTCTAAGCGGGTCGGGTAAATCGGTGGCCGGTCGGACGGTTATTGAGACTTAAGAGAATAATATAAACACCGGGGACTTTGGACAACTAGTCATATGAGCAACCAATTCAGACGTTGGGTTGGAAGTTAGGGGAAAATAGTTTCTGGAGGAGTTCATTTTTTTCTAAACATTTTTAGGAATGGTTCCATAGATTTTAATTTGGTCCTGTAGAGGTATGCTACAAAACGTTGGTAACATTTACCATTCAACTTAGAATTACAGATAACATTTCTGGTTCATAGGTTTGGCATAAATTAATGGGATCTTTCAGGTGAATATCAGCGAGGTGTCGTTGGAATTAGGTGGGTTGAATGAAAAATTGCAAACGATAACGATGTTAACGTTTGTTTTGGCTTACAATTAAACGAGAGACTTACCTGGATTTCTCGGAATTCACTCCCTCACTCGTTAGATGGCTTCCGGAAATCTGACAGTGCGTTCACAGCCAGGTGTGGGAGGTATTTTCCAAAATATTGCATGGACTAAAAACTTTCGAAAACAGATTTATCCCGAGCTCCCTTTTTTCAAATGAAGCTTTTTAAAAAACCTCTTTGAATACTTTGTTTTTCCAAAAATTTATCCAAGATTGTATTGTAAAAGAGTCAAACTTTTTGCAATATTTGTTTTCTCAAATGAATCAATAAATGATTATTCCAACAAAAATGTTTTGTATTGGTGATTTTAATCAAGAAATAAACAAAGTATAAACAAGTTAAGGCTCTTTACTACTACACTCAAAAATGAAGTAGATCATTTGACAGCACTTCACGTGTGTTGGGTAGCATGCATATAACCAAGGCAAAATGAAAGGGTTTGTTTGTAATTCCTCCATGAGAATATCGACAACAAGACTCACCATAGCGTTGGCCATAGAATGCTCTATGAATGATTGAACACGGACATTAGCGTTGATGTGTATGCTATACAGTATGTGAGCAGTGCCGCCAAATTCAACAGAGATGGAAAAATATGTTTAAATGTGGAATTTTATTTCTCGGTAAATATTGAAAAAATCTAAAATTAGAAGTATGTTATTATTTATTTAATCTATGTAAAAATAAAATAGTTCAACTTTGGACGATTTGTAGCACTCCCACAAAAAAGGTGATATTGAAGTACTGCCAAACCCATTTCATTTGAATAAGAGTCATAATTAAATTGTTTGGCAACATCCAGCGATTACGACGATTGTGAACACTGTTCAGAATAGGTGCAAGTGTATTTAAATTATTTTGAAAACTAATCCCATAATTTCCTAGTATTTTATCACGTATTTGTAGATTCTCGTGTGGCTAGTGTAATGAGTGAAGTGTGATTTTTATGGTTTGTGCAATTACGCAACGAAAATGTGTGAGGATAGAGTGCAATTAAAGAGAAAACTTGGAGTCTGGCTCGAGTATATTCCCTAATACGGTTAGATCGACGAATTTGTAGTGCAAAGTAAGAAATTGTGTTGAAAATCTGACTGCTCATTATTTTTACGAAATTTAAGCCTCCGAAACGTTTTTGTAGCTTTTAATTATATCCAAGACCTAATTTTATTTACCAGGATTAAATATTCTTGGTTACTCCATTTATTGAAGAAATTAAACATTTTTTTAATTCCATTTTTAAATCCATTTTTTTACGTTTGAAGTTGGATGACTGCAGAATGTGACGAATATATGTACTATGGTGAGCATAGGTTCCACTTCCCTAACTAGCGCGTGAAATTTCCCCTCGTTTAATTCTAAGTCAAAGGCGGCGTAAACAACTAAATCGTTTGCAATCTTTCATGTGCCATACAACAATGTTTGAAATCTTTCATACCATCGTTATCTGGCTTAAATTTACATGAAATATTCCATTTATTTGAGTCAGATCTGGTTTTCACTTTATGTGCATTAGATAACGCAGGAAATTCAATCTCTCTTTTTATCTGTGTTTGTATTTTTTAAGTCTCAAACTAAATAATTTTCGAGTTATTAGTACGAGAGTTATTAGTACGAGACACTGAAGAAGTCTGCACATTGTAGACGAAATACGCGTATCTGTCGAAGATTAGCAAAGGTAGTTGGAATTAAATGGAGATTACTAATTTTTCTTCTAATTTATAGTTACAAGTATTCCACTAAACAGCTCAAACCCTCTAGGATAAATAATTTAATTTCTTACCAACCTGCAAGATGGACACTTTCAAGAAAAAAAAGTTTTTTTTTATAAAATATTGTCCTTGTCCATACTGACATTTATGTTTTCAGTGTCTTTCAAATTGAGGATCTGGTAAAATCTATCCGTCTGTTCGTTCGGACACCTTCTTGATACGTGTTTCCGTTGAATAATTTATGTTGATGCCGGTAAATTTACGTTCCACAATATCCATAAGATAACTCGACATCAAACAAGATAGTCAAATAATACAGCACCCAATGCTTGACGGGTGTCTCAATGGAACTTGATTTTTTTTATCTCTTATAACGTTTGCATTAAAAACAATGTACAAAAATTACCGTTTTTTCATGGGTTTACCTTCACCCGCACTGAAAAAACTACCCATGCAGCATCAATCATAGTAGCCCATGAGTCAGCAGACAAAATTTGACATGCTCTATCAGTCGAACTCTAACCGTGATGGAAAGCAACAGTAAAGCAACTCCATTCATCGTTGTGGTGGAAAATTCTTGCAACATCATTAATTGTGAAATAACTCAGCCAGATTTTCATTGTCTATGTAGGTAGGGTCATGATTTGGTGCTCGATGGCATCGTCTGGTGTTGAAGAGCTTGATTTTATTGTCGAAATTTATCTGAACATTTTGAAGCGAAAACTTCCAACTGAAAATGGACTGCAGGTACACATTCCAGCAATATGGGGACCCAAAGCATAGGCCAAAACTGGTATCGCAATGGTTCAATGGACGAAAAATCAACGTTTTGTTTTGTCGTCCGAAAACAGAATTTTTCAATCATTTTTCGCCACCTACCTATTCACCACCAATTCACCACCTACAATGTTTCGATTCTTGCAATCTTCTGCTTTTCTATCGAGCCATGCATCCGTAGTTTTTTGTATAGATTCAGTCCAAGATCGTCTTTAAAAATACTTCTGATCGTTCACTACGGCATTCCTAGTTCTTTGGCCATCTTTCGGCCAGACTTACCAGGATTCCTCTGAATTTGCTCTGTTTGATGGCTTCGGGTAACCTGACAGTGCGTTTACAGCCAGTTCTTGCAGATATTTTCTAAGAACCAGTTTCTTTGTAGCCTTTAATGATGCGAAAGATGAATCTCTTGCCTCTTGTGCTCAATCGGATGCCACCATTCATGTGCTACGCTCAATTTCACTACTTCTATACAATTTCACAACCTACCGTACTCTTACGGACCTATAAATTAATTTCTCTTCACATCTTTGGCTCCAGCAGAAATTGCTGTCCACTCCGAGGGTTGCATGTTGATAAGAAGGATATTTCCATTTCAAATATTATAGTTCATCATACCAGATAGACGGCCTGGACCCTACAAATCGAACCCATCAATTCATGGGCCAAGACCAATAGGTTTACTTTCTTTCAGAAGGAAGACTTGATCAGAGATTTTTCGTCTCAGGAAATGCCAACAGCGCCGGCTGGAATTGATATCACACCCACTGTGGTGAGAGTCAACTTCGCTTATATTTGATGCAACTGCCAAATATAGAAATCTGTCTATCTATAATGTGCTTTTGGGTTTTTGTAGGATTGGTATTCAACAACAAAATTCGTTTTATGATACACAAACAATCTTATGTACTCACTTTACTATACACTGTCCCAGAAAATAAGGTCAAATTTTTCTAACGCTGCCATTTGAACATACATTTTTATTCGGGTGCTCCATCTTAGTGTTTACACCCAAACCATCGTGCACAACTGGAGCTCTATTTCAGGATTAACACTAAGGAATTTGGCGAAACTCGAAAACTTTTGTGTGAAGGCGGTGCGTATTGCTGCAATCAGGAAGTTCGGGGAGGAATATGCCTTTGCAGGACGAAGTGGACGAAAAAGGAGTCGACCTCCAAATTGGACAACAAAATTAGACGAGCTTATTCTAAGAAAAAAGGGGCATCACTTCGCGAGTTGTCCAAAAAGCTGAACACCTCGAAGTCCACCGTTTAATGAGCCAAAGAGAGATTGAAGCTGAAGATGTACAAGAAGCAGAAGTAGTCAGAATTCCGACACAAGTAACCAGCGTAAAACCTGGGTCACGGAAACTGTATGATATAGCTTTCGCCAAGACGACGAAACGTTTTCTCAATGTTTCACAGTTCGTAAAGATGATGATGTTGACAAGGCGGACCCCTCAGTTTTCACTGAAAAATTTGGCGAAAAGGCAAAGGTCTGGCAGGTGATTTACTATTGCGATAAATTTACGAAACCGTACATTGTACTTGGAGCAATGAATGCAGATATCTACGCCGAAGAATGCTTGAAAAAAATACCTATTGGCGCTGATTCGTCAACATGACAATCCTGTAATAGTCTGGCCCGATCTTGCTTTGTTTCATTACGCTAAGTTGACCATGGATTGGTACAAATCGGAACTCGTGATAATTGTGCCTAAGCACATGAATCTCCCGAATTGCCTTAAAATTTGTCCCTTTGAACGGTTTTGGTCTATGGTCAAGAGGTATATTCGTAAATAAGTTCAGCCAGGTGATATAGTGGAACAGATGAAAAGAGATTGGACAGGAGCGGATGTTTTTTAGTATTGTACAGATTGGGCCGTAGGGTCTCAGATTTTTACAAAACATTGTCCAAGCGTAGGGTTCTTGAGCACATAGGAAAGCATAGCATAGCATTTTCCGACCCTACACTTTCCTGGATTGGCTGTTGAAGAAACGATGAAGGCGCCAGAAGAGCTGCCTTGGGTGTGGCAGACTCTTAATCCATCGTTCTCTGGCTAGGTCCTTATGATCAGCAAGGGATGGGAAGGAAGTGTTGATTTTATGTCTACTTAAGAAGATGCTGAGAACTCATGCCACCTTCAATGACATCTAGAGTTGGAAGTTGGATGGGATTGTGCGGGAGGCTTTGCTTGGTAAGAAAGCGTATGTGTATTTATATGTACACTGAAAATTAATTTTCGTTTAAATCACGAAATCGAAGGTAGGACTAACAAATCTATTCGTTGTTTTCTGCAACGAAACTGATTTGTACTTTGTAAGAAGCTACCTTCGTATTTAATTTCCCAAGCGCAACTGTCAAAAGCACTAAGCAATTGTTCATTCGTTCATTCTACGAAAACAATTCAAAGAGCTACGAGTAATTTGTTACCAATAAAAAAGAAACGTCTCTCTGGTGGTTGCATGAACTACTGCCAGATCTACTTTATCGGCTCAGAATATAATTGAAAAACAAAAAAACGCAACCACGAGAAGTGTTCAGCGATGTATTTTTTAATGTTTCTGACATGGGATTCGATCCTACATTTCTAGGAAAAGCTGTTATTGAGTCTGTGGTTGATCTCACTAAAACACGTTGACTCGTTAGAAGTTGTTTCATTATTTTGCAAAAGGTTCATACTCTCGACAGAGATTTCATTTCTATTTTGGGATAAATTATTGATTTCCGCCATCCCAGCAGCAACACCAACATTTATGCAAACGATCGAAGAGAAGCAGCGATTGGCTGGTCTTCACGAATCTCATTTTGTGCTTTGTACAAAAAAGGTGTAATGATAGCATTTTGTTAGATGACAAACCATACGAATGTTTCATACAATTAACGAGATATTTGTTCTATGTACAAAATCCTTGTTTACGAAACGAGTAAAAGCTAATTCACGAAAATAAATGTTCAGTGTGTTAATCTTAGTCCTTTCATTCCCGTTTTGGAGAGAGAAGTTTGTTTAAGTAAGTTCCGCCTGTCATAAAAGCGCGAGAGTTGTTTCGCAGCTAATCGAACAACGATTTCTATCTTTTATATTTTTAGCATACGGTGGAGCCATCTTGACAAAGATAGTGGGTTTACCGTTCGTTGACGCTAACGCTTTCGAAACTGTATTAATATGAGAATCCTGCTCTGAGGAATGGATTTCTCGCCGGGCAAAATGCAAATTTGAGGGACAGAGAACTCCGTAGTCACATGTTGTGTGCTAAAACGATAAAGACTATATCGTATAGTAAGAGCGACGGACTAATCGATAAGACCAAAGTCCGACTCCCACAAGAGAATGGTAATCTTTAAGGACACGAAATTAACCTCCCAGTGAGCCAACTGAGCAGAAATCCTAACAAATAACTTGAACTCTCACAGTAAAAAATAACAACACAACTGCCTCTCTGCTTAAAGCCATCAGATTTGGAAGTTTAAACAGTGGCGGCACTGTTCCGTCATTAGCTTTCGTTAGGCGAACAAAAAACCTTGACATAGGTAGAGAGTCATACCCAAAAACTAACCCACGGCTATTCAGCTCAATTAGCTCACTGAAAATGATTCTTAAGTTCTCAACACACGACACACAACAGAAAGAAGCTCAAATAGATCCGCTCAGTTCAAATAAATAGAAAAAATACTATTTAGCTGCGGTTTCCTCGTATCAATTCTTCCCTCTTCTGGATTCATTGGTCTTCGAAGAAAAGGTTGGCACTTTAACTAACATTTGCTTGAACTTCAGGTTCAACAGCTAAGTTATGTTGGAATGAATATAAGTAGCAAACAGAGTAAAATTTGAAAATTTTACAGAGCACAAATAAACCGATACGTCAAACTCGAAGCATAGCGTACTCAATTCTCGCGCCAGGTTTATGAGTACATGAACAAAATAAATATTAAAAAACAACAATGAACAAAATAAATATTATTAAGTTTTCCTGGCAAACGCCAATTGAAGTTTCCCGATTTTCCCGAACATCACTAAATTCTGAAAATCATAACTCCATAACGATTTGTCGTAGAACACTTTAAACTAAACAGACATTTTTTCAAAAATTTGGGAAGATATAATTTCAAAAAAATCCTACAAAATTCTCCACAAGGAAGGATTTTGTTTTGGAATTGCGGAAAACTAAATTTCTGGGTCAAGAAAATTTTTGGAAGAAAATATTTTCTTGTTTATTTGTTCATAAACTTAAATTGCTGAGATCTTAGCAATTGCAATTTTGTGTTTTTGAATAATACTCGATAAACAATGGGCCTGTCACTCGGTTTCAAACAAAAATTTTTTTTTTTTATTATCGTACAGGTTTGGGCCGAAGAGTTTCAGATTGTTAGGAAACTTTGTCCACGCTAAGGGTTTATGGATATATAAACAAAAACAAATATTAAAAAAGTCAGGGTTGCCAGTTTTCCTACAAAACTTTCTGTGAAGAAAAATCAAGCTGAACAATGCATAAGGTCCTAAGTAACATTGAGAAATTCTCTACATTAATTTTTTCATTAATAGTTTGTCTATTAATCGATTTGTTGATGTTTTTGACATATTTGATCCTTTTTGACACTTTATATTACCGTACTGTTGAAAATACTTGAACATGTTTTTACATAGCCGTAGGAACGCATAGAAAAAGTCGTCAAAGAGAGTCTCTCATTGTTACTTAGGACCTAATGCATTGTTCAGCTTGAAATAGCTTGGAACCATTTTATGAGTCATGAATAATTTTGAAAAAAATATTTTTTGCTTATTAATTAATACGTTTTTATTTTGTTTTTGACTCAAAAAACTATGGACTCGTCACTCGTTTGCATACAAAAATAATAAAAAATCCGAAAAAATCGTCTTCCAACTTGCTTATGAGTACCCAACGCATGCTTTAAAGGTGAGTATGTGATTTGTTAATTTTGTTCAAGGTAGCTGCTGGATAGAGAGTTTATTAAGGTAGAGATACAATCCAAATTAAAGCATTGGACAAGGAGGAGTATAATTGCTATGAAGGAAACACATTTGAATATATGAAATATATAATTAAATTTGAATTGGATATAGGATTTCATGCCAATATGGAAGCACATGCTGCTCCACACCCCATTGACACCCCCTTTCTCCCTCATTCCCTCCCCCTCCTTAGTCAGGAGTGTTCATCACAACATAAGCCCTTGAAAATCAATCACGTAGAAGCAATAATACGCCGTTACCTCTTGTTAAAGAACCAAAAAATTGACCATTGACCCCTTAAAAGATTTGCAGTTGACCCTTAAAAAACAAACCAATTTTAAAAGCAAAGTACCTAGTGGCCACCAATCTAATGGGAAACAAACCGAGAAACCATCTGAGAAACGTACAAGCAAACAAGAAGACGACAGTTTTAGGATCTTTTTCATTTTTGTATGAAAACGAGTGACGAGCCCATAGTTTTTCGAGCCTTTCTTAAAAAGAACTCTTGCCAAAATTTCACAAATGTAAGCTTATGTATTAATATACAAAAATATACATTTTCAAAATTTTTGAAGAAAATGGTTATTTTTGGTTTTTTCCAAGCAATTTTCCTACACAGCGGATTTTTTTTTGGAAAACTGACAACCCTGAACATTTTAATATTGGTTTTCGTTCATAAATCCATGAGCCCTACGCGTGGACAAAATTTCGTAACAGTCTGAGAACCTTCGGCCCAAACCTGTACGATAATAAAAAAAATACGCATTTTTGTATGAAAACGAGTGACAGGCCCATAGTTTTTCGAGCATTACTCAAAAACTAAAAAAAAAAAAAACAATCCCCAGAATTTCATCAGTTTAAGCTTATGAATAAATAAACAATAAAATATATTTTTTTGATTTTTCATGAATAAAAATGTGGTTTTTGTCTTTCTAAGCAATTTTCAGTCACTGTGGAAAATGTTGGAAATTTTTTAAAAAATTACATTTTTTCCAATTTTTTAGAAAATCTCATAATAATTCGGAAAAACATTGATGGATGAATCGTTCTTGAGTTTTGAATTTTAGAAGATAGGGATGTTCAAGAAAATCTGAAAACTTGAACTGGCATTTTCCAGCAAAAGTTGCAACTCTGAATTTTTATTATTTGTATTTTGTTCAAACATTCATGAAGCCTACGCGTGGAAAAAGTTTTGTAAGAATCTGGGGTCCTTCGATCCAAACCTGTACGATATTTTTGTTTTAATCCCCTAGCGCGTCTAAAATTGTTGCTAATCAATCTGTGCAGAACTTGATAACGAACGTTAGAAGAAAAAATCGAAAATTTGCTTATAGGTATAAGCAAAAGTCATAAAAAAGCTTTCATGAACTGTTGAAAAACATTGTTGAGAAGCCATATGGAAGAATAAAAGTTGACAAAAATAAACATACACATGTTTTTACCAAACTGAAGGTGTGCCTTTTCTTTCCTAGACAGTCTTTAATAACATGAAAGACACTAACAATTATGCAGCCAGTAAAAGTTTTAAAATAAGATTTAATCAAAAAGCTTAAAAAATGAAACTACAACACTTCAATTAACCTTTCTAAAAACGCAGATCACTGGATACTAGAAGGGCCTTAATCATCTGGATGCCTCTGGCATAGACACGAATTTTAATAAACTAGCAAAGAATTGTTCTGTCACAAACGGTGCGTTGCCTAGCGTCACTGTCGACCATGTTCAACGTGTTGAATTCATCATAACGTAGGCAGCCAGCTATAAATCAATCTCATCCCGTAGCATTCGTTGCAAATCTCCTGCTGCTAGAAGTACGTTTTTCTCCCCCCATCGAGAGACAACGCTAAATCCGATTTTGCAGTTGGTTAAAATATCAAACCATCGTCCTCAGTTCGGTCGGGAAAATACTCTGATTGCGCAACATTGTTGCATCGTGACGATGCAACTCTTCGACGTGTGGTTCATCTTGGTACGATCGGTAATGATGCTGTGTGTGTGTGTAAGTTTCTCTGAGCCTATGGGGGACGTCTATAAATAAATCAACCAACCGTCAGATGGATTTAAATGCACTTAAGCGGTTGCATTTCTGCGCGCTCTAACCGAAACTTCATCGAAGACTCAGCCAAATCCAAACACGACGCGGGGTGATGGATCTTTGTTGTCTACATACAGTAATAATCCTACTCCACAAGAGCTGCTCGATACGGGAAGCCAAAGAGTACAATGGATACTGTGGAGTAATCACATTTCAACGATTATTCTTACGGTAAATGTTGGCATAAGCGAGCGGGAAGAAACGAGCCTTTCCGCCATGAAAAGCGGATTCGTCAGTGGAGAGATTAATAAACAGCCAGTCTTCGAAAAACGAGCAGAATGTTCTACCACGAGCAAGCGGCAAGATGGGGCTAACCGAACCGAAATGAACTTACCCGTTGCCAAAAAACTGACCTATTTAAACTAATTTCGTTTTCACCCATCGTGCAGGCCAACTTGCTGCTTCTCGAAAGCTGCAATGAGAGATCTGGATCGCAACTAACAACAACAGCTAAAGGTACCTACACACATAGTGAAGAAAGAGTTGGGAGGTATGGTTCAGAGCGAGCGCGCACCGAGATACCGTAAAACCACCCGGTGCTGGAAGAAGCCTCACATAAATATTAATTTATGATCTAACAGCAGTTTCGGTTGTATGGTGCCAAAGCCGGTGCATCAACGTCTTCCAATTTTTAATTCCGAAAAAAAGAAGCAACATAATCGTCAGAATCATAATGAAGCGAACAATAGCACAGCGTTGACTGAAGAACTTGAATTGGGGGTTCGTTGCCTGTTTTAAGAAGTCTTTTGATGCAACTAGAGGCAGCAATCTTCCGACGGCTCAAATGTTCTCATTTCATTATCAGCTACATTCTTATATTCTTTTTCATCAACGAGTTTGATGATGCAAAATTTGCTTACTTAATTTTCATAAATCAGAGAACTTCCCCGTTACAGGGGGAAGATGATGAACTGCCATTCAGGTGGCTCGATAACGGTGCATTGTGTTAGAGGGAGATGACGCTCGTTGCATGAATGTTTGATGAAAAACAAAGTGAAAGCAATGGCCTCAAGAATGGTGGCCGTCATGTGCACGGAAATATTGCGCCATGCATACGAAACAATAACAATTATAACAAACAAGAAACGAACATGGATAGCCAAATTTGAGATAATAGCGCTCAACGATGCGATGATGTGGCCATGGGGTTGGGTTGTATTGAATGAGAAATAATTTGAACGGATCCTGCCGTCCCTGTTGGTAGTTCAATACCATAAGAGATTCGTTCTACCCGTAAAAAAAAACAAACCGCAAGCATCGTCCATTTCCACCGCCCGGAACAGACTAGGGAAACCAATCTGCCTTGAGGAGACTTGCACAGCTTCCCAACACGTATGTCTTAAGGTGACAATAGCCGAACGGAAACATAATCCTATTCAGAGTGGACCTATTCATTGCTACTGCTCTACTGGTGTTGGCTTTGGTCAGACATGTGATCATTTGTTTTACCGTAGCTGACTGCTTGCGACATTTACCTACATGCCTCGATGCATGCTACTATAATTTTCCATTTAAAATCGCATTTATCAACTTCCCCTTTGCTCTAGGAATGCCAGCAGTAGTGGAAACATAATAATAATAATATCCAGACAACGGCAGTGTCTAGCTGTCAGGTCCACTTTATCAAAACTGGAGTGAAGAGCAGACAGTTACATGCACCGCCGCCAGTTCTGCCTCAATGATGTCAGCTTCAATTTTTCAGAGGTGTAAATTTGTCTCGGACACCTGTATAAAACAACAATTGAATTATGGGAAAACATTGGTTCGTTTGTTGGAAATTCTCTCCGGAGCAATAGACCTGATGTTAGGGGGTCATCAAAATTGATGATCTATCCTGTAGGAAAAGGATTAATTTCTTTTTAATTTACCTTCCGGTTTGGCAAATCCACAGCATTGCATATTAGCAGATTGTCGGGTGGCGTGTGGTCAGTCAACGGTCAGAACGGGATAGACGATGGAGCAAATAGCAACGGCCCATCATGGGTGCCAATGCTGACGACAAGCCACAAGTACA
>JASCZW010007559.1:0-32500 GCA_034211315.2 Aedes japonicus | reverse complement strand
ATGAAAATGTGTATGCACTGGTTTTTGGGGCCAGTTGAGAGGGTGAGCTCTTTCCTTTCATACCTTTGTATATCATTGCCAATTTCACTTATTACGTAGAGCTGAATTCGTACACTGCGTTAGCTGACACTTATCATGTTGTCGAGTTAATTCGTTTGAAAATTTTGTTTTTAGAGCTGCAGCCGCTGATATCTATTATTCTTCGGTTATTTTGATTCAAATTTTCACATTAGTAGTATTAACAGTGATAAACTATCAAGTTTAATAAAAGGTTAACTATAAGGTATATTTCCTTACAATCAACAATCAACAATTTTTGTTACCTGTTAACATTGTAGTCGACATTTAATTGCAATATTTGACAGTTGGTGAATTGTTTTAGCTTTCAATATCTAAATCCAAACAGAAGTAGTGGTGTGTGTGTGTGTGTGTATGTGTGTGTGTGTGTGTGTGTGTGTGTGTGTGTGTGTGTGTGTGTGTGTGTGTGTGTGTGTGTGTGTGTGTGTGTGTGTGATGGGGGGGGGGGGGGGAACATATGATTTTGGGTCGGCGCTTTCTTCTTTCTTTTCAGAGAGCGAGTAATGGCGCCATAACCATAAGCCATAGGGAGCTAGGACTATAGTTAATGCTAAAGTCCCAACCGTTTGAAGATAAATGAGCATCACTTAACCTCTTAGACTAGATGCTCCCAACGACCATTTTTGAATACATTTTTGTTCTGTTCACCAAACAGGGCATTCTGTTCAACTATTCTCTCCGACTATTCATTTCCTTTTTCCTTTGATATCTACTGAAGGCTACGTGGGTTCCCCGTGTCTTCTTAAGGTAGATACCAAATCCTCCCTATCACCAACGGTTGCATGGACGTGGCTAGGTGAGCGATCGAGGAGTGTTTTCGTGGTGATTGTTGCGTGAAGAAACGTATCAGAAACTGGTTTCGTTTCATGGTGGCATGCAATGTCGTCAACGAATTATTCCTCATCGTAGCTCCATCCACGAGGTGTGCAACGGTCAATGCTAATGCTAATGCTAATGCTAAAGGAAGGCGGGAGAGAGGGGTGTTCTCATACAAATAAAAGAGAAATTAAAACCAAACATGAGAACTATCCAGGCAACTGAAACACAAAATGTGTGCTTCTCGGATAGGCAATTTGTTCTGATAGAAGTTTGAACCCCTTCTTAGTCAAAAATGAGGATGCTTGAGTTAATCTCAGTGCTACACAAGAAGATAAACTAGAGTTATGCAAGAAAAAACTACGTTCGAACCGACATGAAACGGCTTTGTTTGAAAAAAGGCAAATGCTTCTATACACTATGGTAGAAACTAACAATCCGAGGGTTTAATTAAAATCACACACACCTACGTTTTATTTCACACACATTAGCAAGCGAAAATATTTTAACAAATTTCATTACTAAAAAAAACTTAAAAGCGCCAGTTCTATAAAATTTTCTTTCATTTAGTTGCAAGCGTAGCAAGGCTCGTGCTGGGTTCAGAACTGTTTTACTGAACAGAGATTGAACAGGGTTGAACTATTATTAGTACTGGTGCGAGAAGAAGATATGTTTTAGGCCAGTTATTCACACTCGTATTCACGGATTTACTAATCAAACGCTTTTTGGCAATAACATTTTGCAATTTTCTCACTTTTAGTAATGATTTCCTACTTTTAATGTAGGTTATCATGAAAACATTAAAAAATTGATATAGTTTTCAACAAACACGCTCGGGTGGAACCCTGGCTTCTGCACTGTCCATCCCTCTTACAAACGTGTGCTTGCGTGCAGACAAACTATCATGCCCGTTGTCCAGCGACCTCCGGTTTGCGATGGATCCGATGATGGTGACGGCGATGACCATCTTCTTCAGATGCGGTTTTGAAGTCAAGGCCCCGTCAGCAGCTCATCGCATTTGCCCACACTCTCGTTTCCATGTTCGCACTGTGTTTGTCATGTGTGCATGGATGTAACACGCTCCACTGGGGTTTCCTCAGTGGCCTTGCCCAGCGCCACCGCGCACCTCTTGAGCTCGGTCTTGCTGCTCAGAAATCGACATCCCATCAACCTAATGAAGTCTTAATGAGACAATCTCGATCATATTTTTTAATGAGCAAAAAGAGCCAATGAATGCTATAGTTTTCTCGAAAAAGTGTCGGTGTGGCTTCCAACATGTGCGCAAATACACACACGCCATAGCGCCTTATTTGCTCCATTTTGGACAGACGCATCACTACGAGCGTGGTCGCGAAGATCCAGTAGTGCAGAGTAGTTGAACGGGGGCTGGCGGAGGGACTGAAATGTACTCACTCGCGCTGTGGTGTGTTACAAGATATTAGCCGCACCCGAGTGTTGAAAGAGAATAAATCTAGATTACCAGCAGATTACCTAAGCCAGCCTGAGAAGAAAGTCACGATCTGGAGGCCATCCGACAGTTCGGGATTATGGAGCGTCGTAGCACGGATCGGGCGGCATTGATTGCAGGCAAACCACTCACTGGCCGACCAGCCGACGACGGCTGCGAAGAAGCTCTTAATTGAAATAATTGTAATATCATCATCTGTTTCGCCTTACGCCTTGCCAAAGAAGTCAATGTCGGAAAAAAAAATCACGGGAAGGGACGATTGGCTTAATCCCCGTAACAATTTTAAGTGGTCAACTACCACGATACACATGGGCGAGTTGGAGAGCTTGTGCGATGCAATTTGTTGATCACTCAATGCAAGTGCTGATGGAGCTTCCAAAAAATTAGTAACCAAATATAGTACATTAACGAAGCACGTAAGTTCCGAGAATTATATCGGTTCAATGTATCCAATTCACCAAATTTCTTCCGAACCCCTTCGAGTCACATCCTCGCAGACCCCTTCGCTGCAACGCGGACGCACACATCGTGTAATAGCGCGAGACGGACGGACGGAGAAATTTATTTGATTGCTTTTCTGTTACCCGTTGTCACATTTTTCATACAACGATTAGAGTGTCGCCAAATTTTTTTGATTTAACATCAACAGCACGCCGTAAAGCAGAAACAGAAGCAAAGAGGTTGACATGAAAGCTAAAAAAAAAGAAACATGCAGAACTGCAACGTTGTTCGTTCGTCATTCGTGGGATCCCATCAGATGCAACCAGCAGAAGCAACGCTAACATAGCGAGGCACTTCTTTGAAGCTGATCATTGGCCACAAAAGAAAAGAAAAAAAAACCCTATTCTGCAGAAGGGATAAGGCCAGCTACCCGGGGAAGTTCACGGCTGGTCTACTTTTCACGAAACTGAAGCACATTTATCAACGGGACAACCCTATTGTCGCCGTTTCAATCAAGTTTATGCAGTGCATCTCTCGGTATCTTCTTCTACGGTGGAGGAAGCCTCGGCACAGAATAAACAATCTCGCTGACTCGCGTCGTCCTCGTCGTCCTCGTCGTCGTCAGACTCATCTCTCGCGGTATTGGTACCTACCAGCCTAAAAACGGGACGACGGACGGTAAAATATGCACTCCGTACTTTGTCGCAAATCAAAAATTTTCGTGGTCCAGAGGTTCTTGAACTTCGCTCGCTTGATATGGTTGTGTTGTTCACACAATAATGCAATGTTTTCCCATGAATTGTAGCGATTCAACGATGCTCCAGAGAGGGGGGGGGGTTGGTTTTCGATGGAAAGGGGGCTCCAATTTGCGAGCGGTATAGAAACCACGGAGCAAAAAGAGGGTAGAGTAAAAGTATTTGAAAATTGATTATATATATATTGTTGTATGTATGTACGGTCCTTTGTCATAACATATAGGACGCTGCTGAGTGCTCTGTTTAATAAATTGTTATCATCATTGAGGCTTCTGCTCAACATTATACGGTGGATCATTGCATCACATTATACGGTGGAAAACAGTTTGACCATAAACGCATTGAAATTGTCCACTTTTTGTTAAAACCCACAATCATCTATTGGAAGGCGTCATTGATCGTAAACCTCTGGCGTTATTCATAATTCCTTAAAATATATGATGTACTAAAGATAATCTAGGAACGCTGTTCGTGTCAATTAGATCTTCTATAAATTACCAACCCAAGTAACATTGCCAAAACCATCCAACTTTATTAAGTTTTATTAAAGTTTTATGAACGCCACTGGATATCAATTTGGTTTTATTATGGTACCAAGAGGTACCACTAGGTTTTATATTTAAGTCAGGTTTATGAGAACCTATACAGCTTCTTAACAACGATCTTGAATCCTTGTCTTCTAAAATTCGTATCACTCTTATCAAAGGTTTTATTTTGACTTTATGAACTCGTGAAATGCTGTTTCAAAATGCCGTTTTGCGACTCATTCATATTATCTTATTATGGTCAGTTGAAACCATTTTGAGTCCAGTAAATGCATTAAGCGGCAACTTCGCATTTAGGAAAGTCACCAAATGACCAATTAGTTTTATAGTAGCCATTGTGAAGATAAATTGGCTTTTTGGAAGAGCTTTGATTTCTTTCAATCGCGTTATTGAAATATAAGAAGTCATTGAAATGTGGAAAAATAAATGCACTTAATATTAAATCTAATTCAAATGAACTGTAGATCGGAGACCAATTTCGGCATTCTTTTATGTAACGTTATTGAAATCCATCCTTATTCAGGATGTTCATGATTAATTTATCGAATATATTTGTTTCAATTTTGTTGTTGTTTTTACAAACTCGCATTATTTCCGAGGCGCATTAATTTTCAGCTTTTATCGTGCCAATATTCACCATAAAGTTAAATGCGCATATGATTTGGAGCATGATACGCTATATAAAACTCAATTTGTTTCGGATATTTTGCTATCAAACTAAATTTTACAGAGAATCGAACAAAGCAGAACAACAAAAACCAACCACGATATCCCAGTGAAGTTTGACAGCTGTGGCAATTTGGCCCTATACAGGTTTTGATGGCAGCCAATAGGTTTTATGAAGGTTCTCAAGTGGTCATATCATCTTTCGCTAGATCATTTTCAAAATCTATATGGTCTTATAAAGGTTTTAATTTGTTTTCAAAACTGTCTATTATCAACAATGCCGGGAGGAGTGCTGTACGGCTAGAATACAAGTAAAACTGTTACCTTGGAAGGAATCGGGTGAAATGGATCCTCCTTTAGCTCAGTCGGTAAAGGCGCAGCTACAAAGCAACACCATACTGGAGGTGGCTGGGTTCGATTCCCGGTCTGGTCTAGGAATTTTTCGTTAAGGAAAATTTCTCGACTCCCTGGGCATAGCGTATGATTGTACTTGCCACACAATCATACTAATGCAAAAATGGTACCCTGGCATCGAAAGCTCTCAATTAATAACTGTGGAAGTGCATCTAGAACACTAAGTTGAGAGCAAGCAATAAGCTTGAAAATGCTAAAGAAGAAGAAGGGTGGAATGGATCAGTTTTTCTTTGTTCAATGTCTGTGGAATGTTGTTTCAAACAAATATACTTTGCTTAGAAATTGTATTTGGATAGCTCAAATAACGCTTAAAAGTCGATTTGCACCTATTTAAACCAATAGTAAGGATGCTGTTGGGGTCACTCACAATGTGTGATGGTGGTTTACTTTTTTCGAAAACGAGTTTTTTCATATCACTAAATAGCCGCTTTGTATCGATTAAGACCAATAGTAGGAATGCTGTTGATGCCACTCACAAGATGTGATGGTGACCCGTATGATCGAGGGTAAAATTTCAATGCTGTTGGGACCACTCACAAATTGTGAAGATGGATATTAGTGGGAAAATATTAACATCACTGATTAGTCAACCTGACCCGATTTTTTGGGCCATGTACAAAGTGTATATAATATTGGTAATATAAAGACACTTAAAAACGTTTAAAACGAATTTTGGACCGGTTCCTACCAGCTGTGGCGATGCCGGTGAGGCCACGCACAAGTTGTAATGAAGGGTTTTGATTGGAATGGCAGAGCTATTCGAGAGCTGATTTATACATTAGAGGCGCGAGAATCAGCGGGAGAGCTGATTTAGACACATGAGAGGCGCGAAAATACAGTGCAAAGAAAAATTCTAAAGAGAAGACGGGCCTCAGTTATAAAATCAAACACCGGCAACAAAGCAAAATAACTTAACAGCTGAGCGGTGCGGCTGTATCTGTATTCATCATGGAATGAAACAAAAAGAAGAAAACAATTTGAACCATTTGGTACCCGTTTTTGATGACCCGGTTAGGGAAAAATATATATTCAACCTGTTCATACGGATTTGTATGGAGGCAAAACTAGGTAATTTTTAAGTTAAAAATTGAACAACTTTTTACTAGTAGCATTCTAATCACTATTCCAACATTTTGTAAGGTTTTCTGATCAAATGGTGTATAAATGAAGTCATTGTGTTCAGTTGAACGAGAGTTATAAGTGTTCAAAAACCTTTCACTTTTTTGTATCGCTCGCATTTTTCTAAATTTTGAAATAATACCCGGTATAGAAATCCGGGTTAAAATTGTTAAAATAAAATTTAAAAAAATAGTCAGTTAATTGAAATAGTCACTGAAATAGTTATTTCACTTACACTTCAATTAAGACTAACTTCTAGCTTCCTCATCGACTCTTACTCAAACTGAATGCATCTTTTCCAAAGACCAAATCTAGTAACCTGGGTTACTGGAGGTCAGCGGGGAACATGATGGCGTGATGTCTTCTGTCTAGGATGTCACGTTTGAGGGAGTCCGGTTCTTACATCGCTGGTTGTTGATGCCTGTAAGTCTGTTGAGTCAGACGTTTACGTGCACAGGAGCGATAGTCTGAACTCTTAAGGGAAAGATGGATGCCATTGGAGCTATGATCTGCATCATCGTGGGAAAGATGTTGATTATGGATTCAACTGCACATATTTATTGATCTTTATTTTATCATTCAATATTTGGTTCAGTTGATATTTTATCTGTATATTCTTTCTATATATCTGTGTATCTGTTAGCAATGGAAAGTACACATTTTCACCCTGATCAACCATTCCACTTCAATCGGGTTACTTTATACACTTGATTATTTTGATTTTTTAACGGAAATACTGTTTATAAACATTTCATGACTTCGTCATTTTTATTAAATACACACTGAACCAAATGAATGGAAGTTTAATATAACTGGCACGTTTATGATTGTTTTTCGAAATGAGATTTTTAGTTCTTGACTAAAAAGGGGTTAAAACTTCATCAGAAGTATAGAATATGCTTCTTATCTGAGATATACACATATTGTGTTTTAGTTACCTGGATAATTGTCATGTCCCCACTCCCCCCTACCAGAATGACCATTTGCTTTCTTAGTTCTCGAGTTATGCAGAAATTTCAGTTTCATTTGTATGAAGGCTCCTTCCTCCCGTTTTAGAGAGAAGATGGATCTCGAACCACTACAAAAACATTTCGTGCCTTCAAAATACCCCACATGCAAAATTTGGTTCCATTTGATTTATTAATTATTGAGTTATGCAGAAACTTCTGCTCCATTTGTATGAGAGCCTCTCACATGCAAATTTTGGTTTACTTTGCTTGATGAGTTCTCGAGGCCTGCTGCAGAAATATCTGTTTCATTTCATGTATGGGAGCCCCTTTTCAGATAAAGGGGCCCTCATCTTAAAGCCCCCGGTCTCAAAAACTCCTCCTAACAATATCTCACGCTGGTCGGTTCAGTAGTTTTCCAGTCTATAAGGTTCAGACAGACAGACAGACAGACAGCCTGTACACGTTGAATTTCGGACATTCCAAAATAATAGCAGCAAGAAAAACATTACACATAATTCAACAAAACCAATTGCTCATTTCACAATCATAGAGTTATATCTATGTACATTATAAATAATTGATTAAGATGTTAATCCTTATTTCTGGAAAATTCTCGAACTTTCTGTGGTACACCTGCCATCACGTTCCGTACGGAACCCTCAGATGACAGATCTCGCACGGAACCTCAGCCGTGACAATTCTACATCATCTCTTGAGATATTCGGTACCATTTGCTTTTCTTAGTCTCGAAGAGTGTCCGCCGTAACTAGAGCCCAGTACTTCTATTAGGCCTTCTGGACAGTTTGGTGGATTGGCTGGTTTCGCACGTGTTTGACCGTTTACCTTATACCATTCCAGGGCGGATTCTCGCATAGCGACACAGAGGCCATATCAGTCCAAAACAGAGCCGGAGAGTCGTGGTCAAAATGCGATGCTACTGCAAAAAAGGTTATAGTGCCTTGTAGTCCGTTTATTTAGGCATACACGTCAAATTTCAGTGCGATACTGCCCTTAGTTTTGTTTTGACAGCTGATTGTTGTTAACGTGTTTGGCATCATGTTGAATATGGATAGAAACGATTTTCGTTCTATCATAAAACACTATTTTTTGGGGACAAAACGGCGAAGGACGCAAAAGAAAATTTGGATAAGTATTATGGGGCAAATGCTCCGTAAGATTACACAGTTAGATATCATTTTTCAAGAGTTTCGTGGTGGCCGCAACTCCACGTCCTCAATTATTGACAGTTGGTCGTAACTTTGGCCATAGTCGTCAAAAAGAGAGATGTTGTCAATTCTTCAACACTCTTATTGAACACCTTATTGATCAGTTCCTTTTTGTTTTTGTGCATTTTTGCGCAAAAATGTAGCGCAAAACATTTCATGGAATTTCCATACATAAATTTTTATGTAGCTTGAAAATTAACCAATTTAGAGCAATTTTCCCTCATCAACTTAGGGTGTACCATAAATTTATTTTTTGCCCTAACTTTTTTATTTCAATTCCCACCGAAAAGTTGTGTTCTGACGAGTTTTAGAACTTTTAAAGACGCGTACTTTGATGTACAAACTTTGCCTAGCTTCAACCAATCAATAGTTATTGAAGTTTTTCTTAAAAAAAATACGCCCTTTTCAAATGTTGATTTCTATGAAACAACATAGAACATCACTTTGCTGTAAAGTTTCAAGTTTAGGCGCTAGGAGCATGTTTCCTTGTAAATTCGTGGCCAAATACTTTTCGACTATCTGGCAAGTCGAGCTTACCTCCCAGCCCAAGGCGCGAAAGGATTATGCCACTTTGCCTTCCTTCTTCCGCTTCAGTACTTGCTGTACTTCCGATCTCACAAAATCATCGGACCGCAAAACCGTTGTGTTCGATGCTCTCACCATTCGTTAGGAGCACAAGGATATTGAATATAGCCGCTCGGCTATATCCAGCTGACACAAAGTATGGCACGATTACAAACCATCGAACGTAATTGCTGTACTGCTCTCGGCATGGCTGCTGCAAACGAACTAATAGAAGTGTACACAGCCTACACAGTTTGAAAAAAAACATGCGTTTTCTAATGCACATAAAGGAACGATAGATTTTCATTATTTTTTTCTGTGTACAGATCAGACTGTATCCTAGCTAAGAAAGCGGTTGCTACCGTTTACAAGAAGACACGGCTCTCCGTCTCTTTCTGATTTCGCCTCTTTTCACAATGAAAAAGCTGTCATGGAATGGTATAAGGTACATGAGCAAATATGCAAATTTCGCAATCCGCTTAGCTGTCCAGAGCTTTTTTTTGGTGGCGCACCCTCCACACCACCTAAGGCCTGCCTTGCCAGGTCTCTGTACGTTGGGCCCTTTAGCGTTGTTGCCTATTTCAGCTCCAGGAGCATCTCGCCGGTGCAGTTCGGCGTATTCTCCGCACATCGGCGCCCAAGCCTGCCATTTTAGCGTCCCTTTGCATCGCTTTCAATAACTCCGAGTACTTTGACGCCTCGGTCTTGACGATGAGGGCCTCTCTGCGGTTACGCTTGCGGGTTACCTGTCGCTTATTCTTTTTCTTTTTTTCGGACCATATTCCAGTGACTTTTCCTGCCACGCCTGGGATCATCACTCGTCCTCCTAGCACTAGCGTCTGCTTCTGTGCTAGTTATGGCTGTTGTCGTTGGGGCCCTGCCCCTCGGACCCCCTTCGGCGCTTGAGACAACACGCGAGCTCGATGTCGCGCCTTTAGCGCTGGGCTTAGCGCCGGAGCCTCTCTCTTTGCGGCCAGCCGGAGCTGGTTTCGAGGATGGACCCTCTGACTCCGCCGCCACGTTCGCGTAGGTTCGCTTCCCTACTGGGGCTTCCGACACTATACGCTTCTAAGAAGCGCCACGTGCCGTTTCGGCCGGGGACTGCCTAGCCCGCTTGGAGGTCCCCGACCCCATGGTAGATGTGGTGCCCAGACAATCACAAGTCGTATTTGAACACTGTTATAGTATCGTATATTCCTATATTTTTAGTCAAAATCGCAATTTATTGTGGCCGTTATCGTATTATGTTTAAGTTAAATCATAAGGAGTGCAAAGGTTTCGACTTCTATACGATGTGTCATTTATTCATCGTACTGCGTCACAAACTAAATCGGATATACATCGCTACCCTTTTTAAATCGAATTTGTTATTACATATTCAATCGCATACGACATCAAACCAACTCGTTTAAGAAAACAATGAAATTTGCACGTATATGGTCTCCACTTTTGCACGTATAAGCCATATTTTTGCATTCTATACGATTTGTTTACTTACATATAGGTTTGTATATCATAAAAACAACTTTCAATATACGTGCATTTTGGTTGTCTGGGTGGACTCTCCGACCGAGACGGATACTTTCGTCTGGGTCTGCTTCGAGGCTATATTCCTCGCCCTTTCGGTGGCTGACTCTTTGGCACTTTGCTCGGCTAGGAGCTTGGCCTCCGGCTCTTCCCTCTTCTTGAATGCAGCCTGCTCTGTCATGTGTAGCCTAAGTAGGCACAGTTTGAGGTCCTTCGCAATGTTGTTACGTGTTGATGCAAAGTCAATAATCGCGTCCAATTGCTCGGACACCTGCAACACTTTAGGAAGGGTTTCCCGCATCCTATCCATGGCCCGGATGAGGCCTGGCCCATCCATGGCCACAAATAGCTTGGTGATCCGATGCCGTAGCACTACCGCACGTGTCGCTCACGCCAGATCCCACCGTTTTAGGCATCCAGTTTCCATAATTGGGGTTTTACTGGCATCTACTTGAAATATGCCCCCCGTTAAGGAGCGCTTAACGTTTTCAAGGTGCACCACGGGAAGGCGAACTACATCTTGACCGGATAGAAGAGTACTTTTCAGAGTTGATGGAGAACCGCCACCGCTGTCGTATCTGAGGATACTGCACGAAATCTCATAGTAGGTGTAGGACAGCTTTTTGGAGAGTTTGACAGAACGAAGGAATAACATCTCAAACAACTGTTCTTTTGTACAGTAAGTAACTCTATTATACTCCTGTCGGTTTTACTGAAACAGTCGGTTTTGTTGAAATATGTATAGATTTTTTTCGCTGTCATAATCTTAGCGTTGGAAATTTGTAACTCTAAGTTTCTACTCAGGGACTCCAACTAGAGCGTAACATTGGCTTAGTCTCTGCCGTTACAAATCGCTTTATTCTACGGAAGCCTACAAACGACTTAAGCGCCACTCCGATAGGAGGTCGTTTGCGGATGGTTTGGTTCAGGGATGCCCGACCTGAAACTCTGATTCTCGAGGCGAGTTTATGTAGTTACAAACCGATTCTTACGACGCACCGAAGTCTGAAGGTCAGTTCAAATCCAATTCGTGGACCTAGTCAAACACGACGAAATCTAAAATTAAATCAACTAGCTTGCATTACCCCTAGTGGATTGTAAATAAAAGAAAACATCTCATACTTAAGGATTACTTTAATACGACCGATCAAGAATAAAGGCCTAGCAAATTTAAAATTAAAGGAGTTAGATCTATTTATCTTCGAGCTCGTTATATTTTCTTGGGTGAACAATTCTTATTCTAACACCAGATGTGCACTAACCTGTGTGGTAACGTTACCATTCTTCTTACGCCAGTCCGATGCATGCATGTCACGTCGTACCCATTGTACCACCATCCGAGACTTCAACCAAAGTGTTCGAAGCTCGACGGTGTAACACCTGTTCGATGCTGAAGATAACGTGGTTCCCATTGTACCGCTGTCAGAGGCTTGAACAAAAGTTTTTAGGCTCAACAGCGTATCGCCTGAGCGAAGTTGAAAGGTGGGTGTCTCGACTAGCTTCGATGTTACTCTGCTGATCGACTAATTCGAGCTAGGAATTTTCCAGGGAAAGTGGGTGGTGGGCCGTAATTGAGGAGTAGATGCGTCTCCTTTAGAGCGTGGAATGTGTGATGTCCAGCCACAAGCGTGCTGGCTTTTCGTAACGAAGATCAACCACCGTACACGTTAAGGCTTCTCGTGTCGACTCGTCCAACGAGAGTCTGTTGGAGAAGGTTCCACTCGTTTCCCTACGGTGTTGAATCAGACGCCGATTCGGACACCAACACCGACACCCACGTTAATGGGTTTTCCTATTAACGTGAACAAGGTTCTTTTCATCTAACTGACTGACGCATATAGCTACAAGGTTTCTTCTTACCTGCGCTTTTTACACAATACAGTTCGGTTTACAAAATGCCGTGGCTATGTAAAGGGTGTCCACGATGAAATTGCCACACACAAAATTGATTCGCAAAATTCGAGTTTTCATCCGATTGCCATCAAATTTTCAGGGATGGAGAAATAACTATTAAACTTCATTTTACCATTTTACTCGTATTTTATTTACAGTCCATACGCAAATGCCCGCACCTTGGCCTTAACCCCGGCCATAAGATTCTGCACAACCTGTGAATCAACCGATTTTTGCGTGTAAACCCATACTTTCTTCAGTTCCTCGACTGTCTTCACTACCTTAGGTCGTTTAAGAAGGTGCTGCTTCATAATCACCCAGTACTTCTCGATGGGGCGGAGCTCCGGAGTGTTGGGAGGGTTGAACATTTTCGGCACGAAATTGACCTTATTGTCCGCATACCACTTCAGCACGTCCTGAGTAGTGGCATGAGGCCAAATCCGGCCAGAAGATTGTTGGGACGTTGTGGGCCTTCAGGAGAGGAAGCAGCCGCTTCTGGAGGCACTCTTTATGTACACCTGTCCGTTCATCGTGTCCTGGGTCACGAAAGGTGCACTCCGCTTCCCGCACGTGCAGATGGCTTGCCAAACCAGGAATTTCTTCGCAAATTTGGACATCTTCTGAGTGCGGACATGCTCCGGAACGCTGAACTTATCCTTGGCCGTGAAAAACAGGTTGCCGGGGATCTGTTTGAAGTCGGCCTTCACATATGTTTCGTCGTCCATGATGCAGCATTCAACTTTCGTCAGCATGTTGAGGTACAACTTCCTGGCACGGGTTTTGGCGGAATTGTTCTGCTTCTCGTCGCGATTAGGGGCCTTTTGTACCTTGAACGTTCGAAGCCCAGCCTTAGTTTTGGCCTTCTGGACAAAACTTCGGCTTAGGTGCAGTTTCTTAGCCACATCCCGAACGGAGGCGTTCGGATTTCGGTTGAAGGCCTCAACTACGCGGTTGTGATTTTTGGTGTTGTACGGAATACTTTTTCCTTCACTTCTGGGCTTCCGATCGGTGGTCAACCGTTCCTCGAACCGCTTAACCACTCGCGACACCGTGGAATTCGCGATTCCCTACGTTTTAGCGATGGAACGATGCGAGAGATCCTTGTTCTCGTGATGAATGCGCAAGATTTTATCACGCACGAGCTGTTCTTTCGACTCCATTTCCGCGAGATTTGATCACAGGACTTTAAAATGTAAATAATGCACTTTGAACTAAATCCACCCAAATTTTCATTAAATTCTACTCAACGGTTAAAAAGTTAGAGCAATTTCATAGTGTGGCAATTTCATCGTGGACACCCTTTACAAATTCAACTTTAAAGTACTGGAAATGGTTCAAAATATAACAATGCACTACTAAAGTTTTAATTATAACATTACATTGGTCTTACTGATTATTGCGAAGTTACGAATTCGAATTTTAAATAACTTTGGTTCAAATAAACCGTTAGCAGTTCTTATCTATAAAATAAGGTTTTTACTTATAAATGTTTAATCGGTTCACAATTTCAATACCCACTACTTATTTTATTCTGCTTTTGCCACAAAACCTTCAAAAAGATTTCCACTAGAACTCACTTCTTTACAATTGATAAATGTTCGAAACGCGTCTTATCAAACTGAACATTCTACTTAAAGTGAAGCAAGCGTCAGTTCTTTGTTCACAAAGAACCCAAATTTTAATTAGAGGAACAAATGTTGTCCTTGATCAAATAATGGAGATGGTCCATACCAGCTAATAAATTATGACGAATCTCCCTCGAAAACAGATTTTACGAATCGAGCAGTATGGGAGATGAGAAAGACGGGTCAAGCAGAATGCAGCTTAACTTGTCTGTAGGCTAATTAAAAGCGCATGTTAATTTGCAAATACCGATTGAAACAATAGGGTTCTAAACTTATCGTTACAAATTTAACGTCGACAGATTTTACACGGTATCTCAACACTATTCTGCAGCACTTGCTGTTCCGTCACGCACTTTTTCCTTCGACTTCATTTTTACAACAAAGGTGAAATGTAAATATTTAGTTTGAAGTTTTTAGACATTACAAAGACAATAAACCACCCAGCAAACACAGGATCGTATATGATAGAGGATAAGAGTGCAAAGTGGATGCGATATACGTACATTTTACATGAAGCCAATGGACGCATGTACGTATACCGCCTCCACATTGTACTTATATCCGCTATCATATACGATTTTGTGTTTGCTGGGCAATACAACTAGGTGGTTACTATATATTGATAAATAGGAAAGATTACGCAAATCACACAGGTTAGATTTTGATGTGCGCACACCTTGTGGTCTAATGCTTTCTTAACTTTGAATGAACGTATTCCTGCTCATCTACTTGCATTTTGTACGAAGCTTTCGATCAGGTACAATTTCTTAACGCGGCATCTCGAACGGAAAATGGGGTGCACTTTCGAGGGTAGCAACTTCTCGCATGTGATCCTTGACACTGTACGGAACATTTTTCCTGCACTCACTTGCTTTCGGTCGAAAACGTACTCCAAAACGTTTTATAACACTTGGAACAGTCGATTCTTGGGTACCCAACATCTCAAGATCCACTTGTGAAAAGGACACATAAGCTTGTGTAGACAAATATTTGTTCGCCTATTTCTAGCCAACTGAATTTTATTTGCAAAATACGGAAACGTTAACATGTAGGGCTACTTTATCTCTTCTTCATAATGCTGTTCGTTTGTGTGAGCGTATTTTAGTTTGTGAAAAATGGGTCTAAATATGACTCTGTGAGGCGTGAGGTAGGAACTTGTGAGGACCAGAGGTCGGTTGCACCCTTCTTCGAAGTTGTCAACTCACCATTTGAAGCCCATAGATTCGAATTGAATTAATATGGTTTTATTATATAACATGTATCTTTCAAATAAAAAATAGATAGGGTAACGGGATGTAATGTTAGCCTAGCTCTTGATTCGGCCTATGTAACAAATATGTCATTTTTCCGGCGATAATCAACAAAGATGATGTTGCTATCAATATGACCGATCTATTTCAAAGCAATTGAGACATTATTAATCAATTTATAGTTGTTCACGTCCGCGTAATTTTTGATTTCCTTCACTTTTCAGACACCATAACTTTACTGGTTAAGCTGAACAGATTATTTACACGCTCTTCGAATGATCTAAATTTGCCAAAATTGAACCTATAAACCGAATACTGCAGCCAAGATGTACAGAAAATAGTCATAAGTTATAAACTAACGATCACATAGGTGAAATAACAATGATTTAACATGAAAACCATAGACCCAATGTTAGGGACATATATTTTTCTAGGTTCCCAATTATGGCCTGTTGTATGAGCGTAGTAAAAATGTTGTTACAGGTAACATTTTCAATACAAATGTCTGAGTTTTGGTTGAATGTTTTTCATATGGCTCATTTTAACACAAACTAAAGGAACAAAATCTGTGTAGAGTGAATTATAATGGTTTGATTGCCGAATGACCACTAAATTATATGCTAAAATCACTTGTGTGTTTCTTTGCAGTTTAAGTATAGTTTGATTGTTAGTAAAATTGTTTGTTGGGTAGAGCGAATACAGCTGGGAACGCATTGAATCAGAAAATCGAAAAAAAACGTACATAGCCAACATTCAATAACAAATCTATCGAATAGGACGAACTTGCATCCATGAATAGACCCAATTTGATGCCTATAGACCGACATTACATCCATATCCGTCGAAAGTTTCTGACTTAATAAAATGAGTTGTGTAACTTTCCGTGATACATATAACCAGATGGTTTATTAAACATATCTTAGCAAGTGTATAGCTAGTTAAATTTTACTTCCAGCTCAAATACTGTATGCGTTATGATAAAAAATGTAATTGATTGTTGCATACTAGGCTGAGTCAAGGGACATATACCCTACTATGATTTGGTTGATTTGTTTTGTTGTAATCCCTTTTCGTTTTAGTGACACCTCTTGTGAGACACCCTGTAAAATACTTCATATTTCACAATGAAACTCATGCAAACTAATTCCAAAACATCTTCGTTGTAATCTAATTTTCTCTTCTCTCCCTCACTTTTCTTCTTTCAGAATGGACGAACGAAGTCGACATCGATGAGAAATCAATCTGTGATAATGTCACATCCGTGCAACCTTATAGAGATTAGTATTAAAGTAGTGTACCTGAATAGTGTGATAGAAATGGATATGTAGAGTGTGTTTTATGGCCAACCAGGCAACCGATCCCAAATAATAATGAACAGATCGAACAACGTATGGTGGACAGCCAAGGATCTCATGCATAATAATAAGAAGCACACCAGTTGGTATCCCTGCCCGACACTGTGCATCGTGTTATGCAGCAAACGAGTCACCTCAAGGGCCACCGCAACAAGAATGAACCAGGTTCAGAGTGATCTAGTAAAGTCAGCAGTAACCGCAAAAACAGCAACCGCAATCAAACAATCGAGCCACATCAACGGCACTAGCGGCAAAACCGCAATTGCCAACAACATCAACATCAACAACAATCATATCAACGCTTCAACAACGACCACGATCAATAACAATAACCTCGACAGCAAGAACAAGAACCAAAACCCTTCGAGTCAGGTGAACAGCCCGAACAGTGTTATTCATATGACAAACGTCAGTGTGCCGCAGAAGCTTCTGGTCCCGAATGGGAAATCGCAGGCACCGGCAGTGCCCTCTGCACCGGATGCACGGGCAAAGCAGGTCCTAAAGGAGGCAGTCGATGCCGTTGTAAATAGTTTCGCCAAACACACCCAAGGATATGGTAGAGGTAAGTGCCCCTTCGAATTTTTGCTCTTTTCATAATGCCCAGCTCATTTTTACACGGCGGCTGACGTTTCGCACAATCATCTTGATTTTTGGGTTAATTACGGTCATCGACCGGAGCCCTTTTGTATGCCCCCCGAATAACAACACAGCGAAAAAAAAAAAGGATAAAGAACCAACCCCATTCGGGATCCATCGGTGCATCGGTTTCGTCCCTTTTTTCGTCAATGGGCTTGGCTCCTCTTTGAAAAGGCGAATCATTTCTGTCGATCATCACTCATTTTGACATGGAAATTTGGGGCAGTGCATTTCGGGATTCAATTCCATTTAATTTTCTCCGAAATCCATTATCTTCCAACAAATGAATACACTTCACCTGCTTTCATCTGGCTGTAGATGATGGACTTTGTGGCTCCGGAGAAATATGCGCATTTTTCTTCTCCGGTGGTGTGATGAGGCACACACATCGGGACGGTCATTTTTGAGCAGCATGTTCAGGAAAGAAATTACATTGAAAATAAATCTTTTCAAATCACACAATACATCATTTTCTGGCCGAAAAAACCTAAAAAATGATTGTAGCTGAATCATCTTACATGACCGCACTGCTGCCATCGCCGTTCATTAACCATACGAGAGAAGTGCGGACAACACGAATGGAAGTTGAGTGCAATCTCCTGGTCCAAGTGCAGTGACGAGGGAGGTTCCTTGTGGCGCACGCCCGTTCTACTCAGTTGAGACAAAGCTGCAGCGAGAAGGTACTGGCGTGTCGAAATGATGGCTCATTGCACATGCTTCGTAGGCATATTTTGGCTACAGTAAATATCCTGACAAGACAGTTAACTGTTACCAGGAAAAACCTGACCGTACGATACTGCCTATTTAAGATGCGACATTGATCTGAACTTATTGAACTCTTATTGATTGACAACTAAGTACCAACAAAAAAAAAAGCCAATAGTCGAAACGAAGGATAACGCTCCGTGCACTTTCAAAAAATCAAATCACCCCGTTACGACACGTGAAAGTCCATCGATTCGACCAGTCATTATTTCCAAGAGCTTAGCAATCAATCACCCTGTCATATCGAACAAGCACGAGATGAGAAAAAAGGGGGCGCTTCACACCCATCGTTGGCACAGGATCTCCCTTTGGCACATCTGTGGAAAAATTGGCACCACACAGATATTTCAAGTTTGACGTCAATTTGTTTTCCATTCGCCATTTTCAACCCGAAGAAGCGCATCACCGTTCGGTGCTCGCCAAAGTGCACTGACATTTTATTTTGCTTGCCTTCTCACCTGATGCTCACCGCACATCAAAGCTACACTTTCTATGTTTGGCATTTAAAAATGTACTTTGAGGAATGACGCCGAATTCATCAGGGAGTGGTTCCATGTTTGCACAGGCCACGTTTTTCTTAATTAATTTAGATTGGTTTTTCGACGAAGCAAATTTGATGCTGATGCAAGTTGCTGCTTGTTAACGCGCGATTCTGGTTAGATGATTGAGTCAAATAGGTGGACGAGGGGGAGCTGAGGGAAGTCTTTCGGTTGATCGTTTCTTGATGATATTGTATTTGCACTGCGTCTTCATTCTCAAGGTGGCATTCAGGTGCATAAGATTCTTATTTGTCGGGTGGGCCTTTTTAAAACCATCAATTCGAAACAAGGTATCAAGTCGTTGAGTGTTATCGACTGGTTGACGGTTCAAGATAGAGGCGATAAACATTTCTGGAAGTCAATAAGATTGTTGAATCTAATTCAATGCCAAACATGTACTCGACTTCCCAACTACGGACGATGAGTTTTATTTGCAACATGCATGTTGGAGGTTCACAACAATATATCATGTACCATGTACAGAATCTATGTTTCATAGGAGTTATTTAGTATTATGTGATTATTAATGCTGCTTCAAACTGAATTTGTAAGCCATGTTGTTGATTATAGAAATGTTTTCAAATTGTAGACTTTAAAATCCTACCAATGGAGTACTACCAGTTGAAGCAAAATCCTCCCCAAGTAACACGAAATGTTTAACTGTATGCTTTTTCGCTTTAATGTAACAAATAATAATGTTGCCGTTTCGGTGATTGAAAACTATTTAGGATACTAATATAGAATTGCCTATGAAACATAATTTAAGTTCGACAATGGTCATAAACAAAGAAAATCTTGCACTTCAGTAAAATAAAGCATAGTCGGTTTTCAAAAATTAAGTCATGGACTAGGTTTGAACCATAAACTCTAAACTTAGAAGATTGGTCTTCTTACTACACGACCATTTCAACATGTGAGAAATGGAACAATTAGAATCTCCTAAAACCATCACATCGTTATTTAAATCAGCGCCCATGTGATAGGGGAAATTGTTACTCTTTTTATCATAAGGGAATTCAGGAGTAGGAAAGTATCAAAGTAAATTAAATGAATTTCCAATACTTTTATGATCGGTCGATTACACTTCAGTTTTTGCGTCATCATACAAGCAATTGTACCCGTGCAAATAATGTTTGTTGTACAAGGCAACAGCAATATTATTTTTCCATTATACCGGCATAATCGAATTAGGTTCTAAAATGTTTCAGCGGTAAACATGAATGTGATATTAATAGATTGTTGATAGTTTTAAGTCTTATTCAAAAGTACAGATGGTCATTTGACGTCCAATACGACACCAACAAAACATACTTGACTAGTTGTGTGGGCAAATGACATTTCACGAATATGTTTGTTTCTCAAAAAACGGAAGACTTGTGTTGCTACATTTGTACAACAAAATATGCAAACACGCAATACGTCAGATGTAAACAAACATGTCCTAACTCAAAACATCAAACAGATATATGACATAATAAATGAGTCTAGATTCGAATAGCATGAAACGTACATCTACATTACTCAACAAGTCAAATTGCACTTTTATAGATCTACAGCATGACATATGGAAAATATAACTTTTCGATTTATGTTTTTGGTGCTACTTGGGTATTCTAACTTATGGAAAAACTTATATGAAAGGGACTTTCTTTCGACTCAATTCTATGAAAAGTCTATTTTTCTATGAGTATTGCATCAGAGTCAGTTTTTCACATTTTCCTATGTTCAAAATTTTCCATAACTTATTGAAAATGCATGAGTATGAGCATGATTGACCCCCCGAGGTTGCTACTCCGTTGTTGCCAGATCAGCTGTTATTACACAGAGAACCAACAGATGATGCTTGGGAATAACATACATCTTCAATGTGTAAAAACTGGTGATCCCAAACTAAGGCAATACTGGCGCCGGCCCCACCCGAATGCAGGTCAAGTAAGGAAAGGGTAGGAATATGTTGACGTGATACTCGCTTTATTGGAAGCCGCGGAGTACACTGCGCTTCCACGAGTAATCACTGGGATTTTGGATAACAGGATTGGATAGCAGCAGGGTTCGTTTTGGTTAACGATAAGCTTTCAAGTTAAATATTTGAAAATTCAAAGCGATTTACGATTTGTACCGATTTAAACCAACAGTAAGGATGCTATTGGGGCCACTCACAAAGTGTGATTGTGTTTTTTCATTGGGAAAACAAAGTAATTTTAAATAATGCTGAAAAGCCGATTTGGACCGATTTAAACCAACAGTAAGGATGCCATTGGAGGCCACTAATAAATTGTTATAGTGGTTTTTCATTGAGAAACCAGCAGATGTTTTACAATGCTGGAAAGCCGATTTGTACCGATTTAAACCAACAGTAAGGATGCTATTGGGGCCAATCACAGAGTGTGATAGTGGTATTTCATTAGGAAAATTAGGCAATTCATCTCAACGCCTGAGAGCCAACTTGGACCGATCTACACAAACATTACGGCTGCCACTAGAATCACTAACAAAATGGGACAGTGGTTTGTTTGTTCCAAGATATGGTGGCCCAACGAGCATTGTGAACAAATAATTTGGATCACAATTAATTATGTACCTCTCCTCCGTAACATCTTACCCGGCAAACCACGAATTCTCATGCTCACTCAATCACTCGCGCATCGAACAATAGGCAACCGAAACAATAGACAAAACGCTACGCCCGATAACAAAATATTACGGAAGAGCGCATCGACACAATCGATTCAACCGATTCAACTGATGGTCGACGCAAACCTATTAAAAAGGACATATAGATACAATGGGTAAAAATTACCTATCTTGCTCCACCTTCTTGAGGGCACCTACTACCTCACGAGTCGCCTGTACCCAACTCCACAACCCCACAACCACAACCCCACAGGCGTCCATCAAGCCTCTGGTACACCAATGCATCTCCATGCTCAATCGAAGCACCACTAAGGATGTAAACAATCTGTCCATAACTTATTGAAAATATTTCAAAAAATCACTTAGTTTCTCAAGTTAATTTTACTGTTGTAGATCCCAAGTAACATTGCCAAAACCATCCAGCTTTATTGAGTTTTTTTAAGATTTTTGAAAGCCACTAGAAATCAATTTAGTTTTACTATAGCAGTAAGAGGTGCCAAAAGGTTTCAAAATTAAGTCAAGTTTATGAGGACCTACGCAGCTTCTTTACAACGATCTTAAGACCTTGTCTTCTAAAATTCCTTTGACTCCTTTCAAAGGTTTTATTTCGACTTTATGAACTCGTGAAATTCTGTTGCCGTTTACAACTCATTCAAATTATATTATTATGATCAGTTGCAAGAGCATTTTAAAACCATTTTGCCTCCAGTAAATGCATTAAATGGCAAATAAGCATTAAGGAAAGTCACCAAATGGCCAAATATTTTAAAAGTAGCCATTGCAACGATAAATTGGCTTTTGGCAAATTCGCTATATTGAAATATAAGAAATCATTTAAATGTGGAAATACACCAAATAGTAAATGTAATGCAAATGAACTGTAGATTGGAGACAAATTTCGACATTTTTCAGATAACCTTATTGGATTCCATAAATTTTCAGATTATATTGATTACAATTTTATTTTTGTTTATGCAAGCCCGCATAATCTATGAGGCGAATTTATTTTCGGCTCTTATCGTGCTACTAAAGGGTGTATTCGATAAAAATGGCACACACATATATACTCATCAAAATTAAACTGATTATCGGATTTTCTTGAAATTTTCAGGGAATGAAGAACTACTAATGAGTTTTGATTTACAACATTTGTTTTATTCAATTTCGTCCCGAATGCCGGCACCTTCTTTTTCACTCCACCCATCAAATTTTGTACAACCGATTTTCCCAGTGTTTTTGTTGTTTTTACCCAAATTTTCTTCAATTCTAGCTCTGTTTTTATAGTTTTGGGATGTTTGCGAAGTTCCGTTTTCATAATTGCCCAGAATTTTTCAATTGGACGAAGTTCCGGTGAATTTGGTGGGTTCATATCCTTTGGCACAAAATTGACTCCGTTGGCTCGGTACCACTCCAATACGTTTCGAGCGTAGTGGCAGGATGCTAGATCAGGCCAAAACAGAGTTGATCCTTTGTGCTTCTTAATGAATGGCAAGAGACGCTTCTTAAGGCACTCTTCCGTGTAAATCGCACCGTTTATTGTTCCGGAAGTGATGAAGGGAGCACTTATTTCACCACATCCGCAAATCGCCTGCCAGATTAGAAACTTCTTTGCAAATGTCGATAGTTTCTTCTTTCGAACATCCTCCGGAACATCGAACTTCGACTTGGCAACGAAATATTCTTGCCCAGGAAGTTGACGGAAGTCGGCCTTGACGTATGTTTCATCATCCATCACGATGCAAACGGATTTGGTGAGCAGCTTCGTGTAAAGTTTCCGGGCGCGGGTTATCGCAGTGATGTTTTGTTTTTCATTCCGGTTTGGGGCTTTTTGCACTATGTAAACATGTAACCCAGCACGCTTCATGGTTTTTTGCACAAAACCGACTGACACCTTAGACTTTTTAGCGACATCTCGAATTGACATGTTTGGACGGTTCTTGAATTGTTGTATGACTTTCCTGGCCATTTTACTGTCCATTGGACCACTTTACGACCACTCCCTTCCTTCCTTTGGACACTCAGACGCTCTTTGAAGGTTCTTATTACACGAGACACAGTTGTATTTGCAATTCCAAGCCTTTTAGCAATCCACCGGTGGGACGCCCTGGATTTTGATTGTGAGTGCACAAAATTTTCTCACGGACAATTTCTTGTTTCGACGACATGACTGGAACTACTGAATGTATAACTATGAAACTTGGCAGATGTGAATAATACACTATGGATAAGATCTACTCAAATTTCTAGGTTTTTTACTCATACGATTCAAAAGTTACAGAAAATTTTCTGTGTGCCATTTTTATCGAATACACCCTTTATTCACCATAAACTTAAATGCACATATGATTTGGAGCATGATACGCTATAAAAAAAACTCGATTTGTTTTGGATATTTTGCTATCAAAAAAGCATCCTGCAACAACAGAACTGTGTTTTTACTGTTAAATTAAACAGAAGAACAGAGAATCGAACAAAGCAGAACAATAAAAACCAACCATGATATCACCGTGAAGTTTGACAGCTGTGGCCATTTGGCCCTATGATGGTTTTGATGGCAATAGGTTTTATGAAGGTTCTCAAGTGGTCATAACATTTTTCACTAGAACATTTTCAAAATTTTTATGGGCTTGTAAAGTTTTTATTAATTTGTTTACACAACCGTTTATAGAGTGAGTATAATGTCTATAAAGATGCATAGCGTAGGTGTAACAGTTTTGACTGTAGTTTTATCAACAAATCGCGAGGATAGCCTCTTTTTCATTGGCTGTCTATCCATTCAAACTGCTTGATATTTAGTTTTTCATATAGGGACGACCCCGGCGTAGTGGTTAACACCTTGCCTCTCACGCCAAAGTCACGAGTTCAAATCTCACACCCGGACAAGTTAAGAAAATACCCAAAAAGGTGTTTGAGTGACTACGACGGGAGATGAAGCAGGCCATACGTTATATCAATATAATAATAGTTACAAGAATTGTAAAAGATATAGGCTATAAAAAGGTGAACAACAATAAACTAAATAGCATTTCCAGCCAGAAACGCTAAAAAATATATTGATTTTGCCTCGACAGTATCCGGTTGTAATGAAATTTTGTCCATATGTAAGTGTTTAAACAAGATAACATTTTTCATAAACAAAATCCTAAAATTTCCTGGACTAATTTTCTTTAAAATATGAATTTTATTTTTTCAAAAACCATAACATGTAAACGATTATTCTGATCAAAATGATGTCTGAGAAAAAGTTGTTTGTCATTAAGTGTTCTTCAAGAAAAAAAACCAACCATATCTTCGTTCACAGAGCCGTGCTTTAGTAGAAACAGCACTATTTTGTTGATTTTGAGCCTCTTCGTGCAAAGATGTCTATAATATAAAGGGAAGTGGGGTAAAATAAGCTCTATAGCTCCACAACCATGTCCGTGCTGTGATTGATACCAGTTTCATTCGATTTCTCAGACAATTTCCAAGTGGAAATGGCCTTGTTTACAAGCCGTGCTTAAAAACGACAAAAGTTACAGATTTTTTCCTTAGTTTTCATCAGTTCTTGCCCACTGTGCATCGGTTCTTTATCGAGAGTAATTTTAAGTGGGTGTGTAGTGAAGTGTTTTTTGTCATTCTTACGGCATGCTGAGCCCATCGTAGGCAACCGATTTTAGCGGTGTGAACGATGGGAGTTTGTCCTACTAACTGATGCAATTCGTGGTTCATTTGCCTTCTCCACGTTTTGTGTTTCATTACGTATATCGTTCGAGGCACTTTCCGTTTAAAGCGCGTTAGTCCACTACGAGCATTAATTAATTAATTAATTGTAGATGGTCAACTTTGTAGTTCGGTGAACTTTGTTCGATCATAACGTCCTTCGGAATCTAACTACTTCAACAGTTCAACAGTCTTAAACATCAGCTACTCTAAATTTCCTCATTTCTATTACAAGATTTCAGCGAAAAACATAATCTCTGTCCTCACTTCGTTTTCTACCAGAAGCCAGAAGCTCTCTCCGAATCAAAACTCAATTTTTCAAACTATTACAAATCGCTTATGCGTTTAAGCCGCCGAGGAAAAGCCGTTTCCCTTGCAATTGCGTGCTCATGTGTAATTTTCGCAAAGCGCTAGGCAGCTTGCAGGATTTAATTATTATTGGCACTATTAATACATCGCACTACGATAATGACCCTTTCTTCGCTCGATGTCTGGAAACAGTTCCTCTTGCTTCTGCGCTCCCGTACCACGCAACCGAAAAAAAAAATTCTCTCAGCAACAAGTGAGGAAGCTCACCACCCGTTGACAGACATGTGCAATCAGGTAACGATGATTCCTATCTGGTATGTCATTCTGACATGCAAGTTGCTGAGCTCGAATCGACCCGGACAGTAGATCCCACGATGCTGCTGTCGTGATTAACGGTGAGAAACTAAAAGCGGACAGGATTCTTTTTACCCCCGGCCAACACTCGGTGCAGTGCCCTACAGGGATAAATTGGAAAACTGATTCATGATAGCAAAATATTTAAAGTTTATTTCGATGATCCTTTGTGTGCGGAGAATGGGAGGCAGTGACTTACGTGTGCACACCGCGATCGCAGGTCGAGAAGAAGGGGGAAAAAAGGTTCTCGGTTTCTCCACTTACAAGGCAACTCAACTCCACTCTGGGCACTTGGTTACACGTCGCGTACCGTAATGGTATAAACTACTGCGCCAGATAAATTATCAGTTTCTTACCTTTGATCATCTTTTATGTCACTACAAATTTTTATTGCATCTCTGCATCGCAAGAAAAAAAAACATAATACCAAGACGACTACGGCCTCAGTGAGGCTTCCCAAGCCCATGGCAAGCCTCGACCGACCATCGTTGAAGGCTGTTGGCTATAATGGTACCTTCTTGGTGCAGCAAGGTAGGCTGAGGCGAAGCAGAGGACGATAAAAATCCATAAATATACATGTGGAAACGTCCTTATGTTACATATAGTAATTGAAAATGTATACATATGTCTCGGTAGTGTATATAAATTGCGATGAAAACGAAACACACGATGTAGGTAAATGTTTCAATAGCATGCATGATGACCATATAGGCCGCAACGAGGCTCAATCATGAAGTGATTCAGTTTTTTTTTCGCCTGTAAACTTGCTCCACTGTGTACCTTCTGATTGTGTGCGCGTGTGTGTGCGCGTACGCAGGGTTTATGTGGGAACTGCTAACATGCATTGGAGAGAACCTCCAGCGTCTAGCAACATTGCGGTGTAGTTAAAGGTGATTGCAATCCAAATTGAGAAATTCATTGAAAATAATGTGACGAGGAAGGGGTACTACGTGGTGACTAATTGTTCGGGACAGATAACACCTTCCGATATAGACCGCATGTAAGTTATTGTTAGGGTTGATTTTATGTCAAATATGTTAAAATTTCCTATAGAGTAGACTCTGTAGTCGGATTGCTCCTAATCTAATCTAATCTTATATAATCTAATCTAACACAAACGCAGCCAGTACGAGAAAGCATCCTGGAAATAATTGGGTTAGATGACCCAAAGCCACACTGGTTGGTCACTGATCTCATCTCATCTAATTTAAAACAAACGTAGCAGAACTGAACAGCATTTTATTTAATGTGTACATAACAGTTGAAAATCATCATCCAGAACATTTAATATGATTAAATTAGATAGTAAACAATGATACGATGACAATAAAACAATGTTATAATGAAATACTTAATAACATATTTAAAAAAAATTAAAACATCTATTCACAGAATGCATCTGTAATCCACTACTTTAATACTGAAAAAATGGGTATGTGTTAATATCCTGAATGTCGTGTAAAACCTGGAAAAACAGAGTAGATCATTAATACTATCATAGATAAAATTTCAATTAAAAGACGTATGGTGTTTTCCTTTTTCTGAGAAGCCACAGATTAATCTTAAGGGCAATTTTTGATAAGTTTTCCTTGTGATTTTCTAGAAACATTCCAAAGATAGCTGTATTAATGATCGAAGAGCCCGGCTTGATGATTTCTGATAAAAATTGCTCATACTAAATTTATTTACATATACATAATCCCATACTACTAATTGTCGCATGCTAGTCTTAGAGAAGAATACTAGTTGAATTTTAGAAGTGCAATTTATTGGTTCATGCTGAAATGACAAACGAGTTTAGCCTCTAACTACAGAAGATATGCATTTTCAAAACATTAATATGGGAGCACACTTGCTGAACACACATTTCCCACAATACAGAACGACTAGAAACACCAAAATGGAACCTCAAAACCGCGCGGCGAATCAAATCGGAAGGCGAAACACATAAAATATAACAAGACGTGCCGCTTCACATTAAGACGGAATAGTGGCGGATCTGACAGTGTTTTGAGACCGTAATTGTTGGAATTTATAATATACTAGCTGAACTCCTGGTGCGAGCCTTGCAACGCATGCAACTAAATGAATGAAAAATTAATAAAACTGGCGCGTTTATGGTTCTGAATGAATCTGGTTAAAATATTTTCGTTTCTGCGTAGAAACATTTCAAAGACAAACGAAACTGCATCCTGTCAGTTTGTACGTAATTTTCTCTTGCATAACCTAAGATTAACTTCTTGTACATAACTCAACCAATTAGAGAGTAACTCAACCAATTCTTGACTAAAAAGGGGTTCAAACTTCTATCAGAATATGCTTCTTACCCGAGAAATACACATTTTGTGATTTAGTTGCATGGATAATTCTCATGTTTGGTTCAAATGTCGTTTTCGTTGGTTTAAAAGTCTTCCTTTCCCTCTCCAGAGGGAAGGCGTCTCGAACCACCTAAGGAAAAATCCTGCCCAAAAATGCCCACATGCCAAAGTTGGTTCCATTTGAAGAACTTCAATTCCAAGAACTCGAGCTTTGCAGAAATTTGTGTTTCATTTGTATGGAAGTCCTCCCTTCCAGGCGAGGAAGGAGCTCCGAACCATCATAAGAACTTCTCCGGCCTAAACAACCCCTACATATAAGTTTTCATAACAGTAGGTATGATTCTCATGTTTGGTTGACATATGTGTCTAATTTTCATGAGAGTCCACACCTTCCAGAGAGGGGAGGAGTCTCAAACCTATACAGAAACATTTCTTGGTTCCGAAAACCCCCACATCCCAAATTTGGTTCCATTTGCTTGATTAGTTCTCGAGTTTCACAGAAATTTGTGTTTCATTGGTGTGGGAGCACCCCTTTCAGATGCGGGAGGGTCTCGAGCCATCATAAGAACCTTTCTCGACTCCAAAAATCCCTGCATAAAAATAGTCATACCTGTTGGAATAATTCTCATGTTTAGGTCGGTATCGTGTTCGAAAGAAATTTCTTTTTCTATCCCAAATGCATATTAAATTTCGTTTACTGAAACGGAAAAGTAAAGAATCGAAAAGAAATTTCTGAAGCAATATCCACCTGAAAAGAACGACAAATAACATTGGAATTTGTAAGGTTTCCACGCAAACTAATGGGAGCTGTCACTTTTACTTTCGGAAAAATATTCCGCTCGATTATTCCGAAAGAGAAGGTGACATTTAGTTCCATGCAGATCAATTGTCAAAATTCCGCTTGGTAATATTGAACAAAATTCCGTAACCTCTGTACTTTTTAGTTCGATACTGGCCTTTTGGCTCAAATTCGTGTTTCATTTGTATGAGAGCCCCTTCTTTCAAAGCGGAGGGGGTCTCAAACCACCGTAGAAACATTTCTTGCCTACAAAAACCTCCACATGCCATATTTGGTTCCATTTGTTTGATTAGTTCTTGAGTTATGCAGAAAATAGTTTTTCATTTGCATGGGAGCCCCCCTTTCTAAAGGCGGGAGGGGTCTTGAACTATCATGAGATGCTCTCCAGGACCTATATACAAATTAGCATAGCAGTAGGGATAATTCTCATGTTTGGTTTAAATTTGTGTTCCATGTTTATGGGGGCCCCTTTTTCCAAGAGAGGAGGGGCTTCAAACCACCATAAAAACATTTCTTGCTAAAACTTCAAAAACTCACGCATACAAATTTTGGTTACATTTGCTTGATTAGTTCTCGAGTTATGCAGGAATTTGTTTTTCATTTGCATGGGATCCCCCCTTGCTAGAGGCGGGAGGTGTCTCGAGCTATCATAGGATGCTTTCCCGGACCAAAAAACCACTGAATACAAATTTGCAAAGCAGTAGGCATGGTTTTTATGTTTGGTTGAAATTTGTGTTTCATTCTATAAGAGCACCCTTTCTTAGAGAGAAAGGAGGGGCTTTGAACCATCATAAAAAACATTTAATGCCAAAAACTCGTCCATTCTAAATTTGGTTCCATTTGCTTGATTAGTTCCCGAGTAATGCAGAAATTTGTGTTTCATTTGTATTGAAGCCCTTTCTACTCCCTTTCAGAAGGCAAAGGAGTCCAAACCATCGTAGAAACATTTATCTTCTTCAGAAACCTTCACATGCCAAATTTTGTTCCATTTGCTTTATTAGTTTTCGAGTTATGCAGAAAGTTGTGTTCCACTTGTTTGAGTGCCCCCCCCTCCCCCCTACCCTCTCTCCTAATATGGCGGAAGAGTCTCAAATCACTATAGAAACATTTCTCTCCTTCAAAAACTTCCACATGCCCAATTTGGTTCCATTTCCCTGATTAGTTCTCAAGTTATGCAAGGATTTGCGTTTCATTTGTATGGGATCCCCCTCTTTCAGAAAGGGGAGGGGTCTCAAATTAACATAGAACCATTTTTTGTCTTCAAAAACCACCGCATACTGAATTTAGTTCCATTAGCTTGATTAGTTCTCGAGTCATGCAGCCCATCGAAGCCCCCCTCCCCCCTTCTTTAGAATGGGAAGGGGTCTCAAACCAACAAACAAACATTTTTTGTATTCAAAAACCACCACATGCTAAATTTCGTTCCGTTTGCTTGATTAGCTCCCGAGTTATATTGTGTTTTATTTGTATGGGAGCCCCTCCTTTAGGACGGGGAGGGTTCCCAAGCTACCATAGAAACTTTTTGCCTTCAAAACTCGCCTACATAAATTTGGTTTCTTTGCTTGATTAGTTCTTGAGTTATGTAGAAATAGAGTGTTTTATTTGTATGGGAGACCCCTTTCCAGTGAAGGTGAGGGTCCAAACCATCATAAGAACCTTCCCGGCCTCAAAACCCTGCTACACATTTTCACGCCGATCGGCTCAGTAGTTTTCGAGTCTATTAGGGTCAGACAGACAGACAGACAGAAATTCATTTTGTATATACTTATCTGTATTTAATCGGTAACCTAATTTTCATACGATATCCATTGGGATTCGCTGCAACGAGCAAGTCGCCGACGACGCCGCTTTAACCGGTTTTCCGTCCTTCTGATGCTTTCCTGGCTTCAGGCTTTTCAAGATTCTTCTTTTTTGTCCATTATCCACAAACAAAACATACACTTTTACAGGGCGTGCTTCCAGCACTGTTCACTTCACCGCCTGAACAAACACAAACGTTCCGGAGGCAGCCATTCTGCACACTTGTATGGTCACTTTTTAGCGGCGCCTATCCGGGTGGAAAACACCATCGACTTTTTGACGGATCAGCACGTCTTTAGTTCCTCGTGGAACGGATTTCATGAGAAATTCTGGACACTTTTTCTCAAAACGACGAACTTTTTCCTTCGACGCTACTTTTTCACTCCTTTCAAGAGCACACTGGACACAAACGACAACCGAAAACTAATGCACTCAAACACTGCATATCGTATTCTTCTCAATGTAAGCTAAGAAATTTCAATGATTTCAAAAATTGGAAGGAGAATGGAAAAATCTGACACCGAACATTCAAAACGTCCGCTCGCCCCCAAAGCTTACTTCGATCGTGGATCTGAGCTGAGAGTCGGATTGCTCCGGACTAAAGGAATAACTGAAAACTTAATTGAACTCAACCTCAGCGTTAGAAATGTACAGCGGCGGAAAACACATAGTCTTATTCTTAAGTTCGAAGTTGAAAATGTATCTTTTCGTCTGAATTCACATTCCCAACAAGTGCAATAGACAGATGTTGTAAATCCCATAATAATTAATCGAATGAATCTTGTTGTAATAAATCTTGTACCAAAAATTAAAGCAGAATTTGCTGATTATTGTCAAAATACATGACGCCGATTGATCACGAACATTTGTTCTAAGAACAACTAATCAATAAAAACGACACACAAGTTTCGTTATCCCAAAATATGGTGCTATGCCAAACTTGATGTCATCGGTTTAGGTGTGCCTCTAATTGATCAGAGTTTTTCACATTCGAATTTTCCTTCCAAATTATTCCATTAAAAATGGAAAACCTTAATATATTTGTCGATACTAAATAACCTTTAACATGCATACAAAGTCGAGGTCCAACGTTATTTTTGTGATATCTGAAGTTTATCATCGATAAGAGACACCACTAAACCATATCAGAGTTCGCTAAAATTGCAACATTGCTGGAATGTGAATTTCTGAAATGTAGTTTTCATTGGCAGCCTGCACAAAATTACAGTCAATTATATATATCACACACGTTTCTTCAGGGTGCCCGTTATGATACGTGTGTTATAGCTGTGTTGAATCTGTTTTTAGCCCAATGATTCTACATCTTTAAAGTGGGATGAATAAAATAATCGTATCAAAAGCTCTTTGGCACTATTAATGTGCGGCAATGATCTGCAGAATTTATGTTTTTATATTTTTCGTATTAATATTATTTAGTTTTGCATTATTGGTTTGAGTAACCCGTGCAATGATGACAATTTCACATAAGCAATGCGAGGGGTTGTGATTGAGTCACATTAAAGCTTTAAGCTTTAGATACCATTTAAGCATCACGACATTTTGTGAGTGGTCCCAATAGTATCCCTGCTATTGGATTGAATCGGTCCGTGTTTCTTTTAGAGCATTTCCAGCCAGAATAGCCAACCGGTTGACCCTACTCTCTCCAACTGAATGAAATTTTGTCCATATGTTGGTTTCTTTACAAAATTACGTTTTCCATAAAAAAAATCTAAAATTATCATGGACTAATTTTTTAAGGGCGTATTTAAAATGTGGATTTTAATTGTTCAAAAATATTTTTCGTAAACAACTCATCTGACGAAATGTTGTCTTAAAAAAGTTGTAGTGTAAGTGATGAAGTGTTCTTCAAGAAAAATATACTGAAACTAAAAATCGTAAACTAATGCTTAAAAATAATGTTGATTTTCTCAAAAGATCCCCTTGATCCTTCTAAT